>ML248399.1:142314-191149 GCA_005239495.1 Nicotiana undulata | reverse complement strand
CCCCCCCCCCCCCCTTCTTAGAAACTTAGCTTCTGGTGCGCTTCTCAACAAAGAAGGTCTTAAACTTGTTTTTGAATATGATAAAGTTGTTATTTCTTGTGGGGAGACATTGATGGGAAGGGTTATCTTAGTGGGGGTTTATTTGTACTAAACATCTCTCAAGAGACTACTAATAATGCTAGTACTTTCAATTCTGCTTATATTGCTCAGTCTATTGATTCGTGACATGGTAGACTAGGTCATGTTAATATTGCTTCTATTAAAAGATATAGAAAAAAGGAATTAATTTCTGCAGTTAATGTTGATAATTTTTCTAAGTGTCCTGTTTATGTAGAAACAAAACTTACCAAAAAGCCTTTTAAGAATGTAACTAGTAGAAAGACAGAATTGCTTGAGCTAGTGCATTTAGATGAATTTGTAGATGAATTTTCTAGATACACTAAGGTATATCTTCTTAAGTCAAAAGATGAGGCTGAAAGCATGTTTTTGAAATACAAGGGAGAAGTAGAGAATCAATTAGACAGAAAAATCAAGAGACATAGGTATGACAGGATGGTGAATATAGTACTAATACTCTAGAAGCATTTTGTGAGAAAAATAGTATTATACAAGAGGTTAGTGATCCCTATACCCCTCTCCCCCCCCCCCCAAATAAAATGGTGTAGCCGAACGGAAAAATAGAAACCTTAAGGAAACGATGAAATATATGCTTTTGAGTACAGCTTTATGTGATAATATGTGGGAGAAAGCTGTTTTATTTGCATCATATGTTCTTAATAATGTTCCTCATAAGAGGTTAGATAAAACCCCGCATGAGTTATGGAAAGGGTTTGCCCCTAACTTGAAAATTCTGAAAGTGTGGAGGTGTTTGGCTAAAGTCTGTCTACCTGAATTTTAAAAAGTAACTGTTGGACCCAATACATTGGATGCTATTTTTATTGGTTATGCTTTAAATAGTGTTGCATATAGATTATGTATTTGAATGATAGTTCTATTTGTGAATTTAGAGATGCAAAAGTTTTTGAGCATGTTTTTCCATTGAAAAATAATGTGCATAGTGATGTGACTAATAATGCTTTTACATCTATGTCTGTTAATTCTCATATTGTGCCTTCTTCTAGTATTACTTCTAATGAGCATGAAAATGAACTTAGAAGGAGTAAGAGGCGTAGAATTGAAGGTAGCTTTGGTCCTAACTTTATCACTACTTTCTTGACTGAAAATATTGATCTTGATGTTTTGAATGATGAATTACTATATATCTATTTAATAGAAAAAGACCCTAAGACTTATAACGAATCAATGAGGTCAATAGATGCTAGTTTATGGAAAGAGGCCACTGAAAATGAATTAGACTCTATAGTTTGTAATCACACTTGGGACTTGTCTGATTTGCCTAAAGGTTGTAAACCCATCAGTAGCAAGTTAATATTTAAGATGAAATTGGGACTTGATGGTAAAGTTGAGAAATATAATGCTAGACTTGTTATAAGGGGTTTAACCAAAAGAAATGCATTGATTACTTTGACACTTATTCTCCTATGACTAAACTATTAGAACTCTTGTTGCTTTATCCGCTATTCATAATTTAGTGATACATTAAATGGATGTTAAAACGGCTTTCCTAAATGGTAATTTTGAGGAAGAGATCTATATGTCTCAACCTGAGGAATTTCTGATCCAAGGACAGGAGAATAAAGTATGCAAATTGAGAAAGTCTCTATATGGTCTAAAGCAGGCACCTAAGAAATGGTATGAAATGTTTAATAGCACATTAGTGGGCAAAGGTTTTGTTGTTATTGCATATGATACTTGTGTTTATTAAAAGTTGATAGGATCAGATTGTGTTATTATATGTCTGTATGTGGATGACATGTTATTTTTTGGCCCTAATGTACATGTTGTTAATTGGACTAAGAATTTTTTATCTTCTAAATTTGAAATGAAAGATCTTGGAGAAGCATATGTGATTTTAGGGATTAAAATCAAAAGAACTTCTGATGGTTTTTCATTATCTCAGTCTCATTATATTGAGAAAATATTGAAAAGGTTTAATTATTTTGATGTAGCACATGTGAGAACTCCTTATGATCCTAGCATACACTTGAGAAAGAATTATACACGACCTGATATTGCTTATGTTGTTAGTAGACTGAGTAGAATACTCACAACCCAAGTAGTGAACACTGGAATGCTCTTCATCGTTTGCTAAGGTATTTGAGAGTTATTATGGATTAATATTTGCATTTTAATAAATTTTCAATTGTTTTAAAAGGATTTTGTTAGGAAAACTGGGTTACTAACAATGATGAAGTTAGCTCCACTAGTGGCTATGTGTTCTCTTTGGGTGCATGTGCTATTTCATGGAAGTCTTTAGAACAGACTTGTATAGCACGATCTACTATGGAGTCTGAATTAATTGCTCTTGAGTTGGCAGGGCAAGTAGTCGAGTAGTTGAGAAACTTACTGATAGATGTGCCTTTATGGGGAAGACAAACTTCACCAATTTCTCTACATTGTGACTCACAGGTTATCTACGCCCACCTATACCACTATTAAGTAGCAAGGCAGGGTCGAAGCAACTTTTACCCGACAGGGTCGGGATCGATATCCACAAGGAGTTATGCAATGGAATTCGCGTTTCTACTTGGTTTAATGGTGTTTCATGTTCTTAATTTCTATTCTCAACATAATTTGTTTTGTATCTATACTAAAGTTAAGACTAAAAAGAACTATTATCTAGCTAACTACAATATTTTTTATGGATTTTTGTCAAGTGATTAAAGGCACTAGGGTTGCAACTTACTCCTAGGCGAGTGACTAATGGGTTCTAAAATCTAGGATAAGTTTTTGAATTATGGGCAAATGACATAACCTCATACAAAATTGCTCACCCAATACCTCTCGGTAATTTGGGTGACTTTGCCTGAATTGGCTTTCTCAATCCCAATTGGGTGTGACAACAAATCAAATGAAATGGCTCAAGTCGGGTATCGCTATCTATAGTTTCTACCCTTTTATTTGGGCTATCAATCTCTTGAGGTCACCCCAATACCTTGTTAGCCTATTTACCTAGACTTGGGTCATCTCTCTCAAGAATAACTCTAGTAAAAAAGGCACGAATTAGTGTTTGCAACCACTAACCCAATGAATTAAGCATGAAATAGACTAAAAATCAAACACCCAATCAAAAATTCATCCTAAAATAGAAGACCCATTAGTTACCTACACTAGGGTTGGGTCACAACCCTAGCTTGAGGGTCTAGCTACTCATTTTCACGGAAGAAACAAAAATAGATGATGAAATTAAACCCATAAATGATGATTACAAGAAGAAAATCTAAGAAGTATTGTAGAATCTAAGCTAAATTTGCTCAAATCAGAATAAAAGCACTATTCACGAGCTCACTCTAACGTCTGATTCCCTAAAAATGAGAAAAAGTTGTATTTATACAAGGCTAAAGATACTGGAAAAAATTTCCCTTACGGAGAATTCTCTCCCAGCGAATCTCTAAACGCTGCAGCGGATTGGATTTCGTTGTGGCGGAATAATAACCGCTGCAACATTTCTGGACCTAGTCACTCCCTGAATCTACATTCCGCTCCCAGCGGAATTTTACACCTGCAGCGGTTCCTGAAAGTGCGACAGCAAAATAATACCGCTGACCGCGCTATTGTGAATATCACAGGTTGGCAAGTCTCTGATCTTGGGAATCCGCTCCCAGCGGATATTTGAATGCTGCTGCCGCGATGACAGTGCTGCAACGGAAAATTTGCGTGGACAGTGGCTCAACTGGGTCTCAAAAACACTTTTTGAAGTTTTGACTGGGGCATCAGATGGAATTCCGCTGCAGTGAAGTGACAACCACTGCAGCGGAATATTGGCGCTCTCAACGCTTCTACTGGGTTCTGCGACAGTACAATTTTTTCTCCTCTTTGAGTTATGTTTAGTCAATATCTTCAATTCAACTTACTGGAATTTAAACAACTTGCATCAAATTTTGGGAGTATCTTAATGCAATTTTACCTCAAAAACAAAGAATATGAGAGTAAATAATAGGTACAAATCCCTAGTTATCAACTCCCCCAAACTTAAGTCTTTGCTTGTCCTCAAGCAAATAAGATAACTCCCATCTCCGTAAAAAAATAAAAAGTATTTCTGCTTGTTCAAATGTGACTTCATCAAGCTTCAATTGGGACTAACAATTACCCTCAACACAAATGCATTATTGACAAGATTATGCAACGACTTTCTTAGTTCACTAGATTTAATGTGACACCAAATCTTCAAGAGTTGACTCAATTCGTCAAAGAACTTCTCTCTTTCACCTAAATCACTGTGGATCCCATACTCTTTCTCCTCTACTCTCCCTTGGCTCATCTCGCCATATAGAATGTACTCTTAGAATTGGGATTATCAAGGGGTGCTCTCTTCACTCTCAAAATAATGCCACAAGTCCGGCTTTAAGTACCATAGGCTTGTCCCTAGTCTAAATCACCATTAATGTATGCTCACTCAACTTGAGATCCTATAGGGCTTTAACGGATGTAATGAAGGCTTTTTGGATCACATTTGGACATAAAGAACTACGATAAAACATCTCTCCTTAAGCACTCTATTTTTCACATTTTGGCGCATGTTTTTCTTGACTCTTTGAGTCATATACTCTTCCTTGAGGAAACTTAGAGAGAATCGTTGTCGCTCTTTCTTTTACTTGAAGCTCACTTTTCTCCTTTTTTCTTTCTTTTTCATCATTTCAAGCCTTTTCAACTTTGCTTTATTGATTCCTTTCAACCCTTTTGCTCTTCGTTTGTTTTACTTTACAGCCTTTTTGTTGGCCATTTCTTTTATGACAATTCCTTTCATCACTATGAATTTCCTCGTCTCTCCCCCAAACTTATGATTTTGACTATTATTCATCATGAGTGCTCAAGGAAAGAATGGGTGCCAAGAGAGGTTCATTAGAGAACGAATGAAGGTTTGTAATGTGCTTTTTGAACAAATAGGCTCAGGCTCAAAAGGGGTTGACTAAGGATATTTTCATGGTAGACTATGGAAGTTTTTAATTTCAACAGGGAATCAAGGAAAGCCTATGATCATTTAACAAGTCGAGCTAACTTAAGGATTCGCCTAGAAAAACACTTGGGGAAAGTTCTAGACTTTCAGGCACGACACACGGGATGTGCAATTCAAAACTCACCTCTCAAACCTCAGGATCGTCCACAACAACCTCAGTTCAGATTGAAAACTCACATATGGCTATAAACACTACCTTACGATAGTTTTAGTCAACTTAAGACTCTATGGGTCACAATTAGAACTAGACTCGTTTGTATTGTCTCTAACCATGAGGTCAAAGGTAAGTATGTTGGTGCCAAGTGAAGCTCATTCGAGTCACATTTATTTACTACTACCAAAACATAGGAAAAGAAAAACAAAAACAAAAGCAAAAAAAACGGACTCAATCCCTGAAGAAGGTCGTTACACCGTCCGTCGTAGGGAAGAGACACCTGGTTTGCACAATTTCCACCCCTGGAAAGAACCGTGGCCTTAAGAAAACCAGGGGCTTGCTGATAACGCAATAAGTAAAGAAAAGGCTATAAATTCAAAAAGAAGCTACTAAAGAATTAAGAAGTTAAACTATAAATAGAAAAGCTAAAGAAGTTATAAAGTAAAAATACGAAAAGTAGAAATGAATATGTACAATAGGGGATTAAGACAAATATACATTAGGAGGGGAATGAATATATACATAAGAAAGGAAACTGAATATATACATACAAAAAATAAAACAAACTAAATATACAGAAATGCAAATAAGGAAAAGAAAAATAGTATCAAAAGTATTACAGCCCAAAAAATGTCAAAGTATCTAAATCACCAAATAGAGGCCACCCCCTCCAATAAGAATTAGCATTGTCCTCAATGCTAAAAGCCCAAAACTATAGAACAGGGAAAAGGGGTTAGAGAGAGTAAAATAAAACTCCCTGTGATGCCTCTGTCTGCATAGGGTCAGGATCAGCTGTAGAAGAAGGCACAACGACATTGGCTGGAGCAGGGTCCTGTGGAAATGAGGAGGATTGTCCCTCTGGATCCTCAAGATGGATCTCCATGTTATCAGTCTTACGGATGACTCCTCTACGAAATGGGGATGAGGTAAGCTCCAGCTCCTGAACCTGTGCAGCCTGGTCAGTGGGTGCGGGCTCTCCTATCAACAAATCAAAGGGGATGTCCCCCGCCGCTGTGACCTTCGCGACCTCCTTCTTCAGAGCAACTTGAGTCTTCTGCATCTCCACTTGATCCTTTTTCATATCAACTTGAGACTTCTTCATTTTGTTTACAAATTTGCTCAAAGAGTGAATCTCCTTCCCATGCTTGTCTAGGGTCTCCATGATTTTCTTCTAGTTATCAACCAGGCTCCTCAATGTTTCCTCTAGTAATGGAGGCAATGAAAGATGTGCTGGAACTGACTGAGCTGCAACAGTGGTGGAAAGATCAGTGAGCTTAGAATAAGCTACCTGCAACCAGTTGGTGATACCAGCTAGAGTTTAAGACACCCCTAGGGCAGTTTGAGGGTAAGTGGAAGATGTAGGCATTGCGACTGGAATGGCCATGGAAGGACCCGAGGAAGACTCTGGGCTGGAAGCACCAGTGGGCCCTTCAGAAGCAGTGGAGCCCTCGGCAGTAGTAGAAGTACCAGGGGCAGTATATGTGGTGGCTTTCCCTTTTGCCTTGGGGTTATCTGGACCTTTCAGACTATACCATGAAAAAGCTGATTTTGGCCTCACTATAACATCAAAGTCCCTTCCCTCAACTTCCATGTCCCTAAAGTACATAGTGAGAAAGTTGGGAAAGGGATAAGAGGCTTCATTTCTCTGTACTATCCGGTCAATCACCCTGGCCATGATATTCTCGACATTAATCGGGATGCCATCAATAATTGCTCCAACAATCAAGGCCCGAGAGAGGGGCATGTCACTGTCATGAAGGATCAGATCTATCCGGCTGCAAACAAAGGTCGCCCAACCCTTAGCCTCGAAGCTAAGTGTGTTCCTGTAGATTATGGAACCTGCAGTCAACCAAGCTGGAGTAGTCCCCGGGAAAGCAATAACAGAAGCCAACCAAGGACGAGCTAAATCTCTCAAGGCCACTTTCTCCTGGTAGCGAGTCTCATCTTCATTTGCAAAGCTAGCATAGTCGTTGAATGCACTATCACTGTATAAGATCTTCCTGTTTCGGACCTGGGTGAGATATGTGCCCCATTTTATGTGGGCCACATTAGCATAAAACTGCTTCACCACATACTCACTGGCATCTTCAACTTTGCTAGTGAAGAAACCCCAACCCGCTCTTTGCTCAAATTGCTTCTTGATATCTGGGTTGTGAGATGGAAGATCCCTAACAATGAAAGGCCTCTCAGGTAACAGTGACCTCTGGGGCCACCACTCTCTGATTTTGTGGTAGGCCGGTTCAGAACAAAATGATCATGCCACACTAATGGGTTTCTAGTCCGGAGAAGTCCTGTTGTCTGTACTTGGGTGTCACCACCCCTGCCATCATCTGGTGTCTCATCTGAGCTGTCAAGGATGATAGAGGCAGGGGCGGTGGACTGAGTTGCTGCACCGCTATCATGTGGAGGTGAGGAGTCACTGGAAAGACCCAAATTGTCAGAAGACTCTAAGATAGTAGGCTCATTGACAAGTCTCCTAGGTTTGGACAAGGCCTCTTCTAATGCTGCACCACTGTTCCCTTATGAAGCTTCCCGGGAAGGAACATATTCACTTGATTCTGAAGGGTCGGGGGTAGGCCTCCTGAGCATTTGCTTCTTGCCAATAATCTTCGTTGGGCCTAGAGATGCTGAAGGTTGGTTACCCCTCCCCTGACCTCTTGAAGGATCACTCCTTCCGGGTTTCTTGTTGGAGGCACCACATGATCTCACAATTTTCGTCATACATATCAATGAATCTTGTTAGAACGTGGTATACAATTACCTAATGAAAGCACAGAAATCAGGGATGAAGAGAATAAAATAGTGCTCAAAATAGACTTCAGTTGTCAGCGGAAAATTCACCGAAGCAACGGAAGTTGGGGGTTCAGACTACCCCATCTCAGATCATAACAAAACACACCCAGCGGATAAATGTCCGGTGCAGCGAAAGGCCACTGCTGTCATCGGATTTTTGGTCGTTTCAGCGGAAGGAGGAGAATTAGAAATCCCCTACTCTCAGAAGTTCCTCACCGCTGCCAGGGAAAAAGTGGTCCGCTGCAGCGGAACTCACACCGCTGTCAGCGGATTTCTGGTCGCTTCAGCAGAAATTATAGCTCAAAATATTTTCCTTCAGAATATTCCGCTGTCAGTGGATATTTGGTCCGCTGCAGCAAAATTCAAAATAAACGTGCACAAACAGCAGGTTCACAACTAGGGTTTTACCATGTTCATGAAATTGAGCTTGAAATACATGAAATAAGAAAAAACACATTGGTGAATCATATTTTAAAAATTAGGGGTTCAATAACTCTAATTTAAAAAGAAAAAGAAGAAAAACACACAAAGACTTGAAAAAATCTTCAACTAAAATCAATTATTGAGAACATACCCTTGTTAGATGAAGATTTAAGATGCTAAGATGTAAGAAAAATGGATCTTGGATGCACAATGAAATGAGGAGCAGTAATAACAGTGGTCTGAGATGGAAATGAGTGAAAAGGATAAAAGAAGGGCGTGCCTAAATATTTATACTTAAAATCTGGAACCCCACCGACTTACCTAGCGCGGCAACGGAATTTTATCGTTCACCGTGCTTTTCGCCATTTTGAAGTACTGGGCAATCATCTTCACCACTGTAAGCAGAATTTTGCCGCTGCAGCGGAATCCCACCGCTGTCAGTGGATTACCGTCTGCCGCAGCGGAATGGAAAATCAGGGAGGTTGCAGTTGGGGCTCATGTTCACAGCGTCAACGAAAGTTTTTCGCTGCAACGGTTGTGTGACCGCTGACCGCGGAACAGTGACCACTGCATCGAATTTGACCAGCTAGCTCAATTTTTCCAGATTTTGTTTCCTGCACTACATCCACCAAATCCTACACCAACTTTACAAACATGTTAATTCACAAAAAAATCTACTTTAACAAGAAGAAACAAAAAGAAAGAAATAAAATAAAACACTTGGGTTACCTCCTAAGAAGCGCCAGATTTAACGTCGCTGCATGACACATGTTACCATGTTCAATTGAATTCCAGCAAAACCACCACGTGGCTATCTTCACATTTCCCCAAGTAATGTTTGACCCGATGCCCATTCACACGAAACATTTCATCATTCTTGTTCTTTAGATCAAGGGCACCAAAGGGTGTAACCAACACCACCTCGAATGGACCACTCCACTTTGACTTGAGTTTTCTCGGGAAGAGACGAAGCCTTGAGTCGAAGAGTAACACCAAGTCTCCCACTTTGAAATCCTAGTCCTTAGCATACTTGTCATGAAAATACTTCATTTTCTCCTTGTATAAAGAAGAGCTTGCATAGGCATGGAATCTAAACTCATCAAGCTCATTAAGGTGATAAACACGAAGATTTGCAGCAGTGTCCCAATCCAAGTTCTACTTCTTTAAAGCCCAAAGTGCCTTGTGCTCCAACTCCACTGGTAGATGACATGCTTTGCCATACACCAATCTGTATGGGGACATACCGGTTGGGGTATTGAAGGTAGTCCTATATGCCCGAAGAGCATCATCAAGCTTCCTAGACCAATCGGTCATATTTGCATTCACGGTCTTGAACAAAATGTTCTTGATTTCCCGATTTGAGACTTCAACCTGTCCACTAGCTTGAGGATGGTACGGAGTGGACACTTTGTGATTTACCCCATAATTTGCAAGCAACGAATCAAAAGCCCGATTAAAAAAATGAGATCCCCCATCACTTATGATAGCCCGAGGTGTCCCAAATCGTTTAAAAATGTTCTTCTTGAGAAAACCAACCACACTCCGTGCTTCATTATTGGGCAAAGCCACGGCCTCGACCCATTTTGATACATAATCCATATCCACGAGAATGTAGGTATTACCACACGAGCTAACAAAAAGGCCCATGAAGTCAATGCCCCACACATCAAATATATCAACCTCAAGGATCGTTGTGAGGGGCATTTCATCCTTCTTTGATATGTCGCCCGCTCTTTGACATTCGCCACACCTCTTTACCAATTCACTTGCATCTTTGTACAAAGTTGGCCAATAAAAACCACAACTCAAGACTTTAGAAGCTGTCCTTGCCCCACCGCGATGACTACCGCAGGGCGAGGAATGGCAAGAATTTAAATGGTCATTTGTTCTTCCTCGGGGACACAATGCTGAATGACTCCATCATTGCATATTTTGAACAAATACGGCTCATCCTAATAGTAATCCAAGCTGTCCCGTCTAAGCTTCTTCCTTTAGTTAGAAGATAGCTCAAACGGGACAATACCGGTGACAAGAAAGTTGGCAATGTCCGCAAACCATGGCATGTCTTGCATAGAGACTGAGAGAAGCTGCTCATCCTGGAAGGTATCATTGATCTCAAGGCCATTATTTGTCCTTCCTTGCTCATCCAACCAGGATAGATGATCGGCAACTAGATTTTCGCTCTCCTTTCTATCAACAATTTCTAGATCAAATTCTTGGAGCAATTATACCCACCTTATAAGCCTAGCTTTTGAATCCTTCTTCGTCATCAAGTACTGGAGCGTCGCATGATTGGTGTGCACAATCACCTTGGCGCCCATGAGGTAAGGCCTAAATTTTTCCATAGCCAAGAGCTCCTTTTCTGTGACGGTATAGTTAACTTGGGCATAATTCATGGTTTTTGTTGCATAATAAATAGGGTGAAAAATTTTGTTCACCCGTTGGCCCAAGACCGCACCTACCTCCACGTCACTTGAATCACACATGAGCTCGAAAAGAGAGCTCCAATTTAGCGCGGTGGTTATTGGTGTGGTAGTCAACTTATGCTTCAACAACTCAAAAGCTTGCATATATTCCTCATTGAACTCAAACTTGGCATCTTTCTCCAATAGCTTG
The DNA here is from genome assembly GCA_005239495.1 of Nicotiana undulata. Classification (NCBI taxonomy): domain Eukaryota; kingdom Viridiplantae; phylum Streptophyta; class Magnoliopsida; order Solanales; family Solanaceae; genus Nicotiana; species Nicotiana undulata. Next base: position 180,086 of record ML248399.1, on the reverse strand, counting down.
CATAGGGGATTTACCACTTTTGAAAAATCTTTAATGAATCTCCGGTGAAATTCCGCATGGCCAAGGAAACTACGGACTCCCTTCATCGAAGTTGGATGAGGCAACTTAGAAATAACCTCGATCTTGGTTTTATCCACTTCAATTCCATCGCTTGAGATTTTCTGGCCGAGGACCCTCCTCGACCATGAAATGGCATTTTTCCCAATTCAATACAAGGTTGGTTTCTTCGCAACGGGCGAGAACTTTATCAAGATTTTTCAAACACTCCTCAAATGAGTCCCCGACAACTCTGAAGTCATCCATGACCACCTCCAAGAAATCTTTAACCATATCAGTTAAAATTTCCATCATGCACCGCTGGAATGTGGCGGGTGCATTGCACAAACCGAATGGCATCTTTGCAAAAGCAAATGTCCTGTAGGGACTGGTGACTGTTGTCTTTTCCTGATCTTCTAGAGCTATCAAAATTTGATTGTAGCCTGAATACCGTCCAACAAACAATAGAAAGTCTCCCAGCAAGTCCGTCAAGCACCTGGTCCAAGAATGGCAAAGGGAAGTGATCTTTTCGGGTCACCTTGTTCAATTTGCGGTAATCCATACAAACCCTCCAACCAGTCACGGTCCGAGTGGGAATAAGCTCATTCTTGTCATTCTGCACCACTGTCATGCCACCATTTTTAGGAACACATTGGGCTGGAGAAATCCAAGCACTATCAGAGATTGGGTAAATGACCCCAGCATCGAGTCACTTTATTATCTTCTTTTTGACCACCTCATGCATTGCCTCATTCAACCTCCGTTGATGTTCTACGGAGGGCTTTGAACCATCTTCAAGGATTATTTTGTGCATATAGAAGGCGAGGCTTATGCCCCGAATATTAGTAAGAGTCCAACCTATGGACTTCTTTCTCCTCTGGAGCACTTTTAGTGTAGAATCTACCTGCAATTGGGTTAGGAATGAAGAAATTATAACAGGTAAAGTACGAGAAGGACCCAAAAATTCATACATGGGGTATGGTGGAAGGGGATTCAACTCCAAGGTAGGTGGCTCCTCGATTGAGGGCTTTGTTAGAAGAGTTTTCTGATTTTCCAAATCCAAAGATAGATTGCGAGGTCCATAAGAATAAGAACCTATGCCTTGTAATGAATTAGTACACTCGATCAAGCCATCCACCACAACATCATCATGATTAGATAAAACTGCTTCTACGGGATATTCAACATTTATCATTGAGCTTGTTTCATCAATTATAACCTCTGTGACAAGGTCCACTAAAGAACACACCTCCGTGCTATTGGATTGCTGCATTGATTTGCAAACGTGGAAAATGACCTTTTCATCGCCCACCCGGAAGGTGAGCTCACCGGCCTCCACATCTACCAAGGCCTTTCCTATAGCTAGGAAGTGTCTACCCAAGATAATTGGCACTTCATAATCGACCTCACAATCCAATATCACATAATCTGCGGGCAAGATTAATTTGTCGACCCGCACTAAAACATCATCAATGATTCCCAAGGGTCGCTTCATACTTCGATCTGTCATTTGAAGTCGCATAGAAGTTGCTCTAGGTTGACCCATTCCCAAGGTTTTAAAAACAGAATAAGGCATCAAATTGATACTAGCACCCAAGTAACACAATGCCTTGGCAAAATACGCACTACCAATAGTGCAAAGAATGGTGAATGCTCCGGGATCCTCTAGTTTGGGTGCCATTGAATGCACAATTGAACTCGCTTGGTGGGTCATCTTGATTGTCTCGCACTCCATGGATCTCTTCTTTGTGACCAAGTCTTTCATAAACTTGGCATACCCGAGCATTTGTTCTAGAGCCTCAATTAATGGTACGTTGATGGAAAAACTCTTCATCATATGTATAAACTTCTTGAATTGATTCTTCATATTTTGCTTAGCCAATCTTTGAGGATAAAGAGGAGGAGGCCTTGGCAATGGAGCCTTGGCTTTTGGCACAACCGACTCGGGTATGTCAATTACGTGTTCCCTAGACGGGTTCACGTCATTTTGTTATTCCTCCTCGTTGTCATTGATGTCAATCCTGACTTCACTATTCACTGGTTCTTCAACCACATTTTCAACCTCAATAGGAACCTCATCATGTTGCAAGTCATCATCATCACTAACAACCCTCTTTTTCTTTGAAGTACTAGCCTCACCACATCGACCACTCCTTGTGGTCACCGCCATTGCATGTCTGGTATTGTTGTTGTCGTTCCCACCCTTAGGGTTCACCAATGTGTCACTAGGTAGTCCCCCTTTGGGAGAGTGTTCAAGGCTTGTGAGATTTGTCCCATTTGGACTTCAAGATTTAGGATTGAGGTAGTGTGGGAGGCAATTTGAGCATCCGAATCCGCATTTCGTTCCATCATTTGTTTGAAGATGTGCTCGATCTGTCCCATGTCATTGCTTGAGGAACCTTGACCTTGTGATTGATATGGGGGGTGGATTGTTGGGTTGTTGATACATCGAGGGGCCTTTGAAATCTCGACCCCCGATTTTCCTTTCCACCCCAATTGATATTGTTGTTCCTGCTCTAATTGTTGTTGTTGCCTCCCCATTGTTGATTGTTGTTCCCCCAATTGCTAGAGTTGTTATTGTTGTTCCAATTACCTTGCCTTTGATTGTTCCAGTTTTGGTTATTCCCTTGATTGTTCCTTTTCCCTTGAAAATTGTTGGCATACATTACATCTTCATTTTGCTCATCATAGGAATCCTCTTGATTGTACCCACTCACTCCTCGGTCGCATTGGTCATTGTTGTTTGGCATTTGATTTCCACGAGGCCTTCGCTTGTTAACCAAAAGATTTACCCCCTCCATAGCATGCACTTTCTTTGGCCCTTGTATTTGTTGAAGTTGCGCCTTAGCAAGTTGATTCATGATGGTGGGAAGCTCGGCAATGGCCTGCCCATGGTCCTAAAGCTCTTTGTGGAGATTTATCACACTTGGATAACCCTGGGCACATTTGCCCGACTCTGCCATGCTGACGAAGTGTTAGCCATTTCATCCAAGATGTCACATGCCTCATTGTAAGACAGCTTCATAAAGTATCCCCCAACGAGTTGGTTGTGTTAGAATCTGATTTTAGTGATGCAAATAATATATATATGTTATGCGTAGGTACCTCTCGAGAATGAAATAACAAGATCACTGGCGTATCCAAAATCGAGGATATTGCGAAAGAATAAATGAAGCAGACTAAATCTAGTATGACCCTTTTGGTATCCTAAACTAAGGAAACAAATTAAGGCAGATGGAGTAGATTGCGGAAAGAATAAATGAATCAAGCAATCAACAATTCCAAGAATATCTCTCGCGGCTAATTCTGGAAAGACCAAGATCATAGGAGGATCTCAGCGCCATCTAAGGAAGAATTAAGCATATCCCATCCTGCCCTAGCCGTTGTGGAACATCCTTATTCTTGGAAAGAATCAATCTCTTTCCAAGGATCAAATCTCTTGGGTTGGCATCATATCTTCAGCAGTTAGAGCTTACTCATATATATACACTCTTTTGTACATTAGGAAGATATACTTTGATCAAACCAATTACCCTCTCTTTGTTCGACTACATACAAATATTGTAGCTCCTAAAAGGTTTGATGTGTAACAAGTAGGAGAATCCATCGAAGAAATGTTTGCCAGATTCAGCAAAATTATAAGTGACCTAAACGCATTTGGAAAACCATACTCCTGTGGTGATCAAGTAAGAAAAGTTCTGAGAAGCCTACCTACCACATGGAAAATGAAAGTTGTCACTCTCAAATCTCAAGATCTTAACAAAATGACATACGATGAACTTCGGGGAGAACTCATAGCTTTTGAAAAGTCCCATCTGAAGAAAACTGCTCAAGAAGAAAAGAAGAAGACTGTAGCTTTCAAAGCTACAACTGATAGAGCAGAAAGTGATATAGACGATGATCCTGAAGCTCTCAAAGAAGAAATTTCTCTAGTATTAGGAAACATGGATGGACTGATGAGGAGATACAGAAACACCAAGAAAGGCAAGTTCCCATCCAGGCGTACCATACAATATGGAGAACAAGATAAAAATGATGGAAAATGCTATGAATGCGGAAGATTTGGACATGTTCAAACGGAATGCCCTGAACTCAAAAGAAAAGTCTCCAGAGGATTCAACAAGAATAAATCATTTGGAAGCTGGAGTGATGAAGACAGCTCAGAACATGAAGAAGTAGCCAACCTGTGCTTCATGACAATTCTTGAAAACGACATGAAGAAAATCTTTGGATGCTACTCTGGCAATGAAGAAAAGGATGAAAATGAAAACTGCTTCATGGCTCGAGGCGAAACAAGCGAGGTAAGACCCTATAACTGTGACAAATGTAATGAATTGCAGGACATTCTTGATCTCACTTTTAAAGAATCACAAAAGTTGTTTGACAAGATAAAAAGACTAAATAGGGAAATAAGAGATTGGAAACTCAAACTTGATTTATGTGAAATTGGAAAAGATGAACTTCATGATGAGTATGAACTACTTGTGCAGCTTAATCGCGTGTGCGAATCCACCGGTTATAGTTCTACCAGGTCTAGTCAGACATCTTATAAGTCGACTAGAAAAAGACCTTCCAGAAAAGGGTCAAGTAGTTATGACTCAAGTGGGAAATCCATAACTGGATCAAGCCCCAAATGTCATTATTGCATAAAAGTGGTCACAATTATTCCTTTTGTCCTTTCGAAAATCAAATAGGTCAGGATGGGTTTGGAGACCCAAAAATAATCTTGAACCTAGCAATGCTAATCCAAAAGGACCCAAGCATACTTGGGTACCTAAGAAAAGATAAACATCATGTTTTGCAGGAACACCACAGAAGGAGTCGCAAAGGAAAATGGTATTTGGACAGTGCGTGTTCCAGTCACATGACAGGTGACAAGAACCTGTTTAAAAAAATTACAAAAATCGATGGAGGAAATGTAAAATTTGGTGATGACTCAAAAGAAAAGATAGTTGGTACCGGAATTGTACCGTTCAACAACAATTGCGATATCACTGAAGTTTATCTTGTGGATGGACTCAACTACAATCTCCTTAGTATAAGCCAGCTATGCGATTCAGGATACGAGGTAAAGGTTAAGGAAACATGTTGTGCCATCGAAGACGAATCAGGTAAAACAGTTCTTCCAGGTAAAAGGTATGGTAACGTTTACATTCTTGATGGCTTTGAAAATATAGATGGTCATATCTGCTTAACTTCTATTTCTGATGATCCTTGGATTTGGCACAAGAAACTTGGTCATGCAAGCATGCATTTGATAGAAAAGCTTTCCAAATGAGAACTAGTTATTGGTTTACCCAAATTAAACTTTTTTAGAAATCATGTATGTGATGCATGTCAAATTGGTAAACAAACTAGAAATTCTTGCAAAAGCAAAGATATTGTATCTACTTCAAAGCCTTTACAATTACTACATATGGATCTGTTAGGACCTACTAGTACTGCCAGCATTGGAGGTAAGAGGTATATTTTTGTTATTGTTGATGACTACTCACGTTTTACTTGGGTGATTGTTCTATCTCACAGGGATGAAGCCTTAAAAAAATTTGAGATCTTTTGTAAAAAGGTTGAGAGAGAAATAGGATATCTCATCACCACTGTGCAAAGTGATCATGGAGGGGAATTTGAAAGTCGAGCTTTTGAAGACTTCTGCAATGACCAAGGATATACTCACAACTTCTCTTCACCTAGATCTCCTCAACAAAATGGAGTGGTTGAACGAAAAAAGAGAACTCTACAGGATATGGCCAGAACCATGATGTTAGAACATTCCTTGCAAAATCACTTCTGGGCAGAAGGTGTAAGTACTGCTTGCCACATTCTAAATAGATGCCTTATTAGACCTACCCTGAAGAAAACTCCATATGATCTATGGAAAAGTAAGCGCCCAAATGTAAGTTATTTCCATCCTTTTGGAAGTAAGTGTGTCATACACAACAATGGTAAGGATAATCTTAGAAAATTTTATCCAAGAAGCGATGAAGGTATTTTTCTTGGTTATTCGTTAAATAGCATATCCTTTAGAGTGTATAATAAACGCACCTTGTGTGTTGAAGAATCTGTGCATGTTGTTTTTGATAAGAATAACACTTTGGCCAAGAAGGAATTTGATGCAGGTGATGATGAACCAACGCATAAATCTCAAGAGGTAAACTCACCTCAAGAGTCATCCAGTAAACCTGTCAACATTGAAAAGTCGACTAATGTGATCAACAATAGTCAATTTGAATAATCAAAGGAATCAATTACTCCTGTTGCTCTTCTAAATGAGTGGAAGAATGAGTCTGAGTATCTTAAAAAATTCATTATTGTTGATCCGAACGAAGGGATGAAATCAAGAGGATCTCTCAAAAAGAAGGCCAACATAGCTCTAATATCTCAAATCAAGCCAAAGAAGATTGAAGAGGCCCTAAAAGACTCAAGTTGGGTGCAAACTATGTAGGAAGAACTTGATCAATTTGATAAAAATCAAGTATGGAAACTGACACCCAAACCTGCAAATGCTCCAGTTATTGGAACAAAATGGGTTTTCAGAAACAAGTTGAATGATGAAGGAAAGGTTATCATAAAAAAAGCTAGACTAGTCGCTCAAGGATACTCACAGCAGGAAGGAGTCGACTACAATGAAACCTTTGCTCCTGTAGCTCAATTGGAATCTATAAGAATTATGCTGGCATTTGTTTGGTTCAAAAGATTCAGACTATTCTAGATGGATGTCAAGAGTGCATTTCTAAAAGGTTTCATTGAAGAAGAAGTGTATGTGAAGCAACCCCCTGGCTTTGAGGACTCAAAATTTCCCTATCATGTGTTTAAGTTAACCAAAGCACTATATGGTCTAAAACAAGCTCCAAGAGAATGGTACGAACGTCTCAGATCATTTCTCATTAATAATGGATTCACAAGAGGTAAAGTAGATACTACCATGTTCATAAAAAGATAATTTGAAGGTAATCTTATTATTCAAGTTTATGTTGACGATATTATTTTTGGTAGTACTAATCCTCTTAGGTGCAAGGAATTTTCTGATCTTATGCAAATCAAATTCGAAATGAGTATGATGGGATGACTAATGTTCTTTCTTGAGTTACAAATTCAACAATCTGAATAAGGGATCTTCATATGTCAAGACAAGTACACCAAGTAACTAATTCAAAAGTTTGGCATGGAAAATGAAAAAGCTATTAGCACTCCTATGAGTCCCTCAACTAATCTCGATAAATATGAACAAGGAACATATGTTGATGAGACTAAATATCGAGGAATGATTGGTTCTCTTCTTTATCTAACTGCCAGTCGATCGGATATTATGTTTAGTGTATGCAAATGTGCCAGGTTTCAGTTAGCTCCAAAGGAGTCTCATATGACAGTTGTCAAGAGAACCATTCGATATTTCATTGGAACTGTCTCTTAGGATTATGGTATCCTCATTCTAACACCTTTAAATTAGAAGGATTTTCATATGCTGATCTTGCAGGTGACAAGGAAGACAGGAAAAGTACAAGTGGAAGATGTTAATTGCTTGGCAAAGCTTTAGTATCGTGGAACAGTAAGAAACAAGGATCGGTCGCACTATCCACAACTGAAGCTAAATATATAGCTATTGGACAGTGTTGTGCTCAGTTACTTTGGATGTCACATCAACTCGGTGACTATGAACTTTCTTTTAAACCTATTAAATATTTTTGTGATAACTCTAGCGATATTTGTCTTTCTAAAAATCCTGTGCAACATTCTATAGCAAAGCATATAGAGATTAAACATCATTTCATCATAGATCATGTACTCAAGGGAAACATTGAAATATCATTTGTAGGAACAAATGATCAATTAGCTGATATTTTCACTAAGCCCTTATTAGAAGAAAGATTATGCCTGTTAAGAAAACTTCTTGGAATAATGTGCATTAGAAATAAAAATTAGGACCAATTTGTCATTATCTGACTTATGTGTGCTAAATGTTTTTATTTCTTTGTAATCATTTACTGCGCCTCCGATTTCCCTCCTTTTCGTCTCTTTTCACATCAGTTGCAGAGTTCAAAGAAGGAAACCCAATCACCGCGTCTTCTAACCTGACAACTTTTCCTTTTCTACACTCAACCGTCAGAACACGCCCTTTTAATGCCCAAGTCTCTTTTCAATAAATTTCATCTTCTCCAAAATAGAAAGCCCTCTCAGAAATCCTCTCTTTCAAGACTTTGTTCAATGGCTAAATACCCTAAAACTCTTTCTGCCTCTACTAGAAAAAGCACCCGTTCACGAACCAAACCCCCTGTTTAACCTCCTAAACAAGTAGACCTAGGGTCCGAACAATATGAAGGTTTTGCCTCTTCTTAGGCGGACTTCTCTGATAATTCTCAACCTTTAGGAGAAAAAGCCTTAGGGAAATGGCCAATGGAAGAAGCCCCTGTTTTGCTTACCCCAAAGAAATCAAAAATCGATCTTTCCAGCGCCCGAGAATCTGACCTCAACTTCTGGGATTCCCCAAATAGAGAGTTCTTTGTTGCCCTGAAGGACAAACCTATCGCTCATGGGAGGATAGTCAATCTTGATGATATGGAAGCCCTCAACTACAAGGTAAAAGACCTCTTTGTTTATCAGGGTTGGTATAAGTTTTTCTCTGTTCCTGTTCCCAAATTTATGACCCCTTGTCATAATGTTCTATGCAAACCTTTGGTCTAGTAGGACTAATAGATTGGAATCCTTAGTGCTAGGGAAACGTATTGTCCTTGAATGTGCTTTATTTGACTCAATTTTTCAGTGCAAGTGTTCTGGTTTACCTATGCTTTTCAAGAATTCCTGGCCTGATGATTTTGAATTTTCTTTTGATCAATCAAAAAGATGCATTGTTGAGAATCCCTCTGATTCCCTTCAAAACCAATTAGACCCTAGTGATGTGAGTTTCGAAACCCGTGTTCTAGACCATATCGTTGTTACCTCACTGTTTCCTCGCACTGGTTCCTTCTCCAGTTTCTCTCTTAGGGACACATTCTTGGTTTACTGCCTTGTGACCAAACTCAAAATCAAGTTGTCCTCTTGGGTTATTAATTTCATGATTGAGAGTGCTGAAGACCCCACTAGTCTGCCTTATGGTCTGGCTATTACCCACATTCGGGTAGGCCAAAACATTCCTCTCTCTGACTATCCCTCTATCATAGTTTCCAAGTCTTACAACTCTAGAGTCTTTGTCAGTATGGGGTATGTGTGTGTTCAAGGGTCATGGTTCAAGAAACAAGAGAATGAAGCCAATCCTGCCCCAATCGAATCTAAATCCAAAACCTCTGTCTCTCCTCCTAGCCACAGTGATCCTGATTTGGATGAAAAGCATCAGTGCATTAGTTCTCAACTAGCTGATATTAAGGATATCATCTCTGACACTCAGTCTACTGTTGATGACATCCATACCATCTCCACGGAAACAAGATATGATGTCTCTAAAATTCGAGTTGCAGTTCTCAGGGTCAGGGAGAATGTTGTAAAAGAATTCAAGGAGATTCATGACAGGTTTGATGAAATGAGCATCTCAGCCACATCCAGCTTTGATCAGATGAAGGAAGCAATTTGCAATACCCTTACATACTTTCTGCGCCGTTAACTTGGATGTTTCACACAACTTTTTGTTGTAATAATTTTTGTATGTGCTTGGACTGGGTCACCAGTCGATGGATGTTTTTAAAACTATCCGCTTTTATAAATCCCCTTTTGGTTTGCATTCTGTCTTTGCTGATGTCAAAAAGGGGGATAAAAAAATATGTATGTAATAACAAAGGTACAACAATTCGGGACAAGTCGACTCTAGCACAGGTAGCAAAGAATATGTTGTGTAATAATACAGGTACAGTTATTCGGGACAAGTCGACTACTACATTTTTTGAGGGAAAGCATGATCGAGTCGACTACAGCAACCATTGAGGGGGAGCAGAGCCAGTTGACTATCATATACAGGGAAGTCAACTGATGTTTATACATATATTATTTTGTCATCATCAAAAAGGGGGAGATTGTTAGAATCTTATTTCAATGATGCAAATAATATATATATATATATATATATATATGTTATGTACAGGTACCTCTCGAGAATGAAAGAACAAGATCACTGGCGGATCCAAAATTGATGATATTGCGGAAGGATAAATGAAGCAGACTAAATCTAGTACGATCATTTTCCTATCCTAAACTAAGGAAACAAATAAAGGCTGATGGAGTAGATTGCGAAAAGAATAAATGAATGAAGCAATCAACGATACCAAGAATATCTCTCGCGGCTAATTTTGTAAAACCCAAGATCACAGGAGGATCTCAGCGCCATCTAAGGAAGCATTCAGCATATCCCGTTCAGCCCTAGCCGTCGCGGAACATCCTTATTCTTGGAAAGAATCAATCTCTTTCCAGGGATCAAATCTCTTGGGTTGGCAGCATCTCTTTAGCAGTCAGAGGTTACACATATATATACACTCTCTTGTACATTAGGAAGATATACTTTGATCGAACCAATTACTCTCTCTTTGTTCTACTATATTCAAACACTGTAGCTCCTAAAAGATCTGTTGCGTAACAAGTTAAAGAAGAAAGAGAGAAAACCATTGGTCAGGCATTGTATCAAAAAAAATCGAGAGTCTAAAATATATCCATAGGTGTAAACTACACCATCTCTGTATTCTTGAAGAACTTCATTCACTGAAAGAGAACACTTTTGCAACCCAGGGGGACTGGACTAGGATTCACATTGAATCCGAACCAGTATAAAATTCCGATGTCTTTAATTCCTGCACGTTTATTACTGTCTTTACTTTATACTTTGTTATTACTTCGTTTTCATTTCTAGTCGACAAAATATATAATCAGTAAACTAGTAAAATAAAAATAGTCAATTCACCCCCTCTTGTACTTTCAGGTTGACCACACATTGATTAGTGGTATTAATGCCTCGGTAGAAAGTCTGTTGTATCATGGCCTCGGTCATGTCATTGTTTGGGAAGTCTTTGACCATAGTTCTGTAGCGTTCCCAAATCTCGTGAAGGGGCTCATTCGGTTCTTGCTTAAATGCCAATTTCTCATCTCTCAAAGCCTCTATGTGCCCGGGGGAGAAAAACTTGGCAATGAACTTATCCGCCAATTCATCCCATGTAGAGATAGAATGATTAGGGAGTCATTTTTGCCATCCAGCTGTTTAACCAAAGAATTAGATCCTTTGACTAAAGTTATTTTTAGGATAAACTCGGGTTTCTGATAATCAAGGAAATAATGATAAGTATAAAAGGAATAAGTAAATGGAAAATGATATGATGCTCAGAAAAGTAAAATGTATTGTATTCGTGGTTCAGATGATCTTTACAAGTTATATTCTCTTCCCTTATATAGGGAATTTCTTAATATAACGTCTTCCCCTTACAATGATCGCTCATTAATGACTAATTATTACATTAGTGGGACGTTACAAAGAGTACCCGTTACTGTTGCGTGAAGGTTGTGTAACGTGTGAGTCATTAATTAGTAATCTCTGAATCTACCCGTCGCTCTGTCCGGAGTCATTCTGACCGTGTCTCTTCCTTGTCTCAATCAGGTTGAGTTTCCCGTAGCTGATTACCCCGTAGGTTTATTGATTCGTGCCTCTTTGTTCCGTACCTCTTTATAAAGTCATATCTAGCTGTCATGTTTTCCTTAGTCCATGTAGCCGGCTGAGTCATCAAGGATCATCATGCGTGTGAAACTCTTTTTTACCAATACAGATAGTCCCCCCACTTAAAATTTATTTATCGATGAATATTTGGTAAGTGGATACGCATTTATGGCCGGAATATTTTGTCGCTGCTTTACCTCGAAACATTGTATCCTTCGCGCTTGTCACTTCCATTTAATGCTCTAGCCACGTGTTTCATGCCCCAAAATCGAGGGACGAGACCGGCGCCTAACCAGGTGAACCTAGTCAAGCCGACCTGGATTGCCTTTCCTGCGCAACGTATTACCCCGCGTTCATAACATGCATTATTTCGTGTAAGTTAGCCGATTTTAGTTTCAAAGTACATTTTACAACATATCTCCATTTGTTTCCTATTTTAATATTTCAATGATTGATATCCAAACATACATAATACATTCATAACTTTCCAACATGATCCACGGTTCCGAGTATGTACTATTACTACTCAAAAATACATATATACACCCACATCATGTCTACGGAGCCTCTACGAATACTAGGGATTTTACATAACTTGCCGGTAACAAGGCCCCGGCTATACCTTTACAACATAAGCAAAAGAGGATGGTATAATCCACATACGGCCCCGAGGATAAGAGGGGCTCACCATAACTGCTGCAGAGATGAAAAGGACGTACCACTAACGGCGGGCTGAGCTACCTACTATGGAACCACCTACATCCATATAAAAGATGTAGCGCCCCAGGCAAAAGGGATGTTAGTACAGTGGAATAGTACTAGTATGTATGAATAAACTTTATCCCAAGTACAATCAACCAATATAAAGATAAGAAAAAGGACAGTAATATGACCAACAATCAAAACACACGGAAAGAGACAAGCAAAGTCAACAATTTTACAATCTCTCCTTTTTCCTTTCCAACACCACCATATTCACGGGTTTCATCAAGTTCATATAAATAGTGATAAAGATCACTTTTCGACCCTTATTACCTCGGCCACCCTTATTACCTCGGCCCCCTTTATTACCTCGACTACCCTTATCACCACAACCCACACCTTATTACTTTGTGTTGTGGCGCGCAACCCGATCCCACCTGACAATTCATATTTCATAACAACAAAAACACCAAACAATTTCATCACAAGGGTCTTCCTTTCAAGGATCACAAATTCAACAACAACACCAAACAATTTCATCACAGGGGCCTTCCTTTCAAGGATCACAAATTCACATCTAACAATTCATTTACTTGGGCTCAAGGCATCCCAAACTTTCATCAAGCAACAATTTATGCATAAGGTGTTGCCATAACCGTTCAACTATTTTTACAATGCTTCATATCAATAACTTTAAACAACTACCATTTTTGCACATAATAAGGTAGGCACGCCAAGTCACAATTCAAAATCTCATCTAACATAGTGGGGTGGCAACCAACTAGACAGTCAATTCACATATTTTCATATAAGTACACCTACCGTATGCTTTCCACAACAAGAGGGATTTTACAAGAGTTAAAGTTATCCATACATATCTGGAGTCAAAATCCCTTTTTTAACTTTTACTCACAAATCACTGAACCGACTAGTATCGTCAATCTAGTTCACAATTAAACAAGTTCAACTCAGAATTGGAAATCATGCATGTAATCCGGACTCTCTTAAGCATTTTGCCGAACACTATGTGACCCCATTAGATTACCAACCCCGTCTTTGTGAAATTTACCCGAAACCACTCCCTCTTACTAGATTAACACCATTATTAAACATGCATGCAAGGTCTTAGTTAATATTTTCGAGAATCAATCCATGTTAATCCTCCCTTTGTTTAAAATAAAAAAATTAATGGAAAATGAGTTGGGAACCTTTACCTGCTAGAATGAGGAAGAAGGAGATTACTCGAAATATCAGTCCTGAGGGACTTTGAAAATCACTTTGGTGGAAGAACCACTTTCTCTCTCAAGAACTCCCCTTTCCTTCTCTCTATTTTGTTCTGAAACTTGTTAAAATGAAGGGGTGGGGTGTTTTAATGAACTGGGGGTCGGGTTTTAAAATTAAAAAAATTAGGAGCCCAACACAGGAATGCGGTTAGGAATGCGATCGCATTCCTGACATGCGGTCCGCAGACCGATCGCAGAATGGCCCTCAAGATGGGCCAACTTTAAAAACACACTATGCAGGTATGCGACCACTATGCGGTCCGCATACACGTTATGTGATCGCATAGTGCATCGCATAACCCCCCTCACCAAAAACCAATGGGCAAGAATGTGACAACTATGCGGTCCGCATAACCAGAATGTGATCGCATTCTGGACCGCATAGTTGTCCTCAATTTGGGCAGTGGCCTGCCAAGGTATGCGACCATGATGCAGTCCGCATACCCATTATGCGATCTCATAGTGCGTCGCATAACGCCCAACTTCTAGAAAATTACATCTTTCAACTTCCGGGGTGCTTTTATTCAAAATAGGTCCGTTTTTAAGGATTTCTACAGTTATAACAACTCGAGGACTTATTCGTGCATTATCTTAAACAAGAAATTTTACGGGTCCTTACATTCTCCCTCCCCCCTCGAATGAGGATTTTGGAAATCGTTTGGTTTTGAAAACATGATATGCAAACTTCTAGATTTACACTAACTCCAATATTTTCAGGAAATTTCGCAAGAGTTTCCTTTGTATTTAGACCTATCTACCTGTCAGAGAGCCCCCGAAACACATTTCCAAGCATCATTACACAGTTTCTGTTATCCCTGCAACTGGTATACAATTCATTACCTCAACATTTGCACATATCCAATCACTTTGACAACTACACATAGTTCATTCTCTTTACATCACAAATTAGCATATTATTCAATTAGTGGAACATACTTGCACATAATTTAGTCATTTTAGTGAGTCCCATACAATTCAATCACCTCAATACACCGTATATATATTTCAATTAATCATTACCAATCTACACTACTATTAATCATTTGCCTATCACATAAGTTTCACAAAACTTTCATTTACTTCAAGGGTTGCACACTACCCAGTTAATAACATCATATACAATTTTAGCACGCATTGGATATTTACATCAATAAGGCAATTAGGGGAAAATGGGGTGCCTTTGCATGAATCTGAATACAACATCAAATTGCCTTGGGATAATAGTTCGCACGATCACTACTAGACTTGCTCAAACATATGGGGATATTTTTCTTTCATTTCTTTCTCTGCTTCCCACGTGGCTTCTTCGACTCGTTGACTTCGCCACAATACTTTAACAGAAGCAATCTCTTTGTTTCTCAATTTACGGACTTGCCTATCAAGAATAGCAACCAGAGCCTCTACGTATGATAACTCTTCATTAATCTCAATATTCCCAACTGGCACGATGGCGGATAGATCTCCAACCACTTTTTTCAACATAGACACATGGAACACCGGGTGCACTAATGACATTTCAAGGGGCAATTCCAGCCTATAAGCCACATGCCCTATTATAACGACCTAGTCGGTCATTTTTGTGTATTAGGATCCCGTTTCCTTAAATAAAACATTCCATATCGGCTATTTGTGCTTTATGACTTGCGGGAGTGGGTGGTTCAGGATTTGGGGATGGTTTGGGTGATTTAGGAACACTTGGTTCCTTAAGGTTGGCCTATTTGGCCAAGTTTGACTTCGGTCAATATGTTGAGCAAACGACATCGGAATCGAGTTCTGACAGCTCCAGTAGCTCCGTATGATGATTTAGAACTTGGGTGTATGTTCGTCTCGGGTTTTTGATGACCCATGAGCATTTCGGCGCCCGAAATGGAAATCAGGATTTCCTTATGTTTGAAATTTGAGTCGGAACGTGATTTTATGCTATCGAGGTCCGAACAGAATTCTGGACCGGGAATAGTTCCATATAGTCATTTATGACTTGTATGCAAAATTTGAAGTCATTCTAAGTAGTATAGACTCGTTCGGCACAATGAAGTGAATTCTAGAATTTCTTAAGTTCTTAAGTTGATTCAATTTGGTTTTGGGGTTGATTTTTGAGTTTCGTTGTTGTTTCTAATTTTCCGAAAGTTCGAGCGAGTCCATATCATGAATACAGACTTGTTGGTGTCTTTGAACGGGGTCCCGAGGGGCTCGGGTGAGTTTCGGACCCCTCAGAGTTAATTCGAAAACACCAGAATTTTTCTGTCTGGTTTTCTTCAGTGCGTTTGCAGGAAATCAGCTGCGATTGCACAAGAGGTTGGACCTGGGGTGGGATAATGACATGTGCGATCGCATAGGTCTATCCACGATCGCACACGGTATGCTTTGACTGGGCCCTTTTTTGTTCTCCGCGATCGCAGCCCTCACCCACGCGATCGCACAAAGCTGCCTACCCCCCCCCCTGCTGCTACTCTCTGCAATCGCCAGCCTTCAGCTACAATCGCATAGTACAAGCAGCTGGGCAGTGTATTTTAATACGGGACCTAGCCCATTTTTACTCCATTTTCATCTTCCTCCCCAAGTTTTAGAGAGCGCTTCAAGGGACCTTCCTCCATTATTATCAAGGTAAGTAAATTCCATAGTTTCATGGTTATAACATCAATTCCTAATGAATTCTCTTCTAAATTATCCCAAAAATTTATGGAAATTGATAGAAATTTAGGGATTTTGGGAAGTTATGAATTATCCATTTTTGCCATGAATTCTAGCAAGAACTTGCATAATTATGATCCTTAGACTCCGGGTAATTGATTCCTTCAAGAATTTTCGAAATCCGAACGTGTGGGCCTTGGGTCGAAATTCCGAAAACTGTCAAGAATGCTTAATTTTGGGATTTCTTGTTAATTCTCCTTCTTGGAACTGAAATTGATTCAATTATACCATGTTTGGCTAGTTACGAGCCGTCGAGAGTAGATTTCAAAGATTCGGGCGCATCCTTGATCCGAGGGGTGATATCATCACGAGGTGAGTCTCCTTTCTAACCTTGTAAGAGGGAATTGTCCCCATAGGTCTTCTATGTATTGTACGTTTGTGTTTGGGGGCTATGTGCGTACCACGTGACGAGAGTCCGTACGTAGCGACTACTATTGTCACGTCTGATACGCTCAAATTACACTTTAAAATAGTGTAAAGCGGTCGAAGTCAAATATAATAACCCAACGAGGTTGGGGTCAAATCCCACAGGGAATAGGTGTGAAAATGTTACTTTGATAGTCTGATTCTTAACTCAAATCATAATTCCATTCCATCAGTAAACGGGAATATGGGGGTTTTTTGTGTAGTAATCTAATAGAAGTAGTAGCAATGAGAATTAATTAAAGTTGTAATTAATATGATTAAATGAACCAAGGTTGTGTCCCCTTTTTATGACGTGTAATGCAAATGGGTATTAATATGATATATTTCTAATGGGAAGTTCTTGATATGCAATTGATTTCTAGATGACTACTCAATATTTTCCAATAATAGAGTAGTATTTCACTTTATAAGTTTCCCAAATATAAAGGAGTTGCAATAAAACCCAAATCACTTTATGCTAAATAAAACCATCTTATACCTAAGTGATTCTATTAAATAAGGTTTAAAGCCTTGAGTCTTTGATATTTACTCTTACCAATTCTAACCCACTTTTCCAAGCTAAGAAAGAATTTACGGCATAAGTTAATGTTTGCAACCACTAACAAGAAATATACAATGAAAAGTAAATAAATATCAATAACCCATTATGCATATATTCAATGTTAAATACCCAAATACATAACACCCATTTAGGGTCCACAACCTTAGTATTTAAAGCTAGCTACTCATAATAAATGACAAAAAACTAAGAGTATTAAGTGTCATGAATGCTTACAAACCAAGAATGAAGTTATAATGCTTCCAAAAAGGAGAGAATATTCTAATAGGAGAATGTTCTTCAAAGACTAGACAAGAATGACCCACAAAACCCAAGTAAATCCTTTTATAGTGGGCCAAAGGTCGGGTAGAACACGGACAAAAATGCCCCTGCAGACAGGTTATGCGATCGCATTCCTGTCGCATAACAGGAATGCGGTTCGCATACTTCACGTTCTCATCACATATCTAAACCCTAGTCTCCTGGTCTTCACCGCATTGTTGATTTGCGGTTCGCATTGTTGATGTGCGACCGCAGATTGGCATCGCATTCTTGAGGCAGCTTCAGGCACCAGGGATTCTGCGGTTAATTATGCAGATCGCATGTGAGTTATGCGGTCGATATAATCGACCGCATTTTAGCTCTTGAGATTGGCCTATCTTTCTGTTGCGATCTGCGATCCCTGGGTGCGTTATGCGTTTCGCATTTAAGTTATGCGATGCTCTCTTGTCAGATATGCGATCGCATAGTGTTGTTTCCCTCACATTTTAGCTTCTTTGCTTTCTTTTTCATGGTCTTGAGTATTTACACCTCATGCACTGCAAAACATCAAAATTCTATAAGTATAAAGGGTAAATGCTCTTGAAACAAACTATAATCTAAGCAATTTGGTATTAAATGTGCCGAAATTCTCCGGCACATCAACACCCCCAACTTAAACTCTTGCTTGTCCTCAAGCAACTAAAATGACTCTATCCTAACCTAGACTTAAACTACAAGACCGGAAGCAACTATGACCAAGGACAGTGTTAAGTGCCAGTACTACAAGCATGCATTTCATCCATTTACCCGTCATGAACAGTTGCTACTATTTATATGGAGATTACTCAACTTGTGAACTTTGAGCCTCGAACAATTTGACTAAATGTTACTCTCAGCTGAGTGCACTTGCACCCGACTTCAAGAACTCAACTACTGTTACACCTCACAGTTCATGTGCCCTTACCAAAACGAAAGAAGGTCCCATCTTGCAATATTTACAAAGACAACACAAGGGACATATTTACCAAGACACTCACACTCACAAAGAATTTCAAGTGTTACAACACATCATACCATAGGCTTGCCCTTATTTTAATTCGTTACTACTTTAAGAACATTCGGTTGGAGATCCCCTAAGGACTTTTCTAGCTTGTAATGTAGGCTTAGGGAAGGGTTGGATAATCATTTGGGTACAAGTGACTACACCCTCCTTGAACACTACTCACATCTTTCTCTTTCAGTGCCCTTTTCTTCCTTTCAAATTTCATAGCCTCATCGGCATTTAGTTACCAACGTAGAACTACCTCACTAAATTTCTTCCAAGCTTCCATATTTATTTACATACATATCCATCTCTCTTCTTTTTTGTTCATTTTGGAGCTTGAATATTTTTCAATTGAATCTTTTGAGGTATATGCTCTACACTCGATATACAACCTTTCCAATCTCCAATTCTTTTTACCAAACCCCCAACTTAGGCTTTTTGCCTCATTCTCAATATTCAAGGAGGGACGGGTTCAAAAGATGGAATTACTTGTTCGCAACGGGAAATGCTTGTAATGAGGTGTCCAACAAAAAGGCTAAAGGCTCAAATGGGCAACAAGTAATATTCATGCAAACATTTGGTAGCTTGAAAGGTTCACTGGGTTTCTCAATATCACAAAGAATGCCTAAGGTCATTTCTACAACTCAATGTACTTATTATTAGCACCGAAAAACCAACTGGGCAAGTTCTAGCTGACAGAAGTAAACATAAGAATTATTGATACAAACATCTAACACACATGGCACATGACTGTTTGGTTCAACATCGTTTTAGCTCAAGAGTCAAGGCTTGAAAACTCGAAACCTTCAAGTAAACATAGAGTCAACAGGCGAGCCTCAAGTACACAGTGTTGATTTTCTTTTTAACACATTATTTTTATAGGAAGGGTATGGATTATTTACAGACACACATGCTTGAGACTAGACAGTTACACTAAACCGGTCAATACGTTTCGTCCTGGTGCCATGGTTATACTATTACACCCTTGGAAAAGTACTCGACGAAGAAATACCAAGGGGAATTCATTGCTAACAACTAAGGAGAACCCTACATAATTTAACGACTTGTTTTTGATATATATATAATTTTATTTTTATAAACTGCAAACAAGAGTTAATGGTAATGAAATACATTAGTACCACAAAAGATATATGTACACTTGGTTTATTGACAACTTGGAGATATCACAACACCTAAGAAACTAAAACGAAAACATACATAACATAAAACAAATATACAAGTGCAATATCCTCCAAGTTGTCACAAAAACATAAATACAGCACCACCCCCAACTAAAAAGTATGCATTGTCCCCAATGCATAAGAAATATAAAGACACAGTGAGGGCCTCCCTGGGGCGCACTAAGCGCTACGGGAGTCGGTGGTCTGCTGGGTAGTAGAGGTGCTGCCCTTATCTACTAACTGCGGAATTGTGGCCGGGGTAGCTTTGTCCACCAAGGAGCGCTGAATAGCAATCTGTAGCTGCTCCTCCTCTGCCGCCTCTGTAACTGTGGTGATAGAAACTCCCTTTTCCTTCTCCTGAGGGCCCTGCTCCTCATCATTGGACCAAGAAGATCCCTCCTCTGACTCCTCGCCCTCAGAAGCTGAAGAGTGTCTAGAATCCTCTCCAGATGGTACATCAACTGGTGCAGGAGGAGAGGGAGGCAGAGGGACAATCGGGGTTGCATGGGCTGTCATAAGAGTGGAGAAATCAAGCCCTAGCCCAAGCTCGGAGGTGCCCTCTCCCTACTCCCCTTCCTTGGGCAGGAGGGAAGAGAAATCAAATTCCAAATGCTGCAGCCGTTAGAGCTTCGTCTTCAAAGTGGACACATCGGTCCGGACCTCTGGTAAGTATCTAACCTCACCTCTCTCCACCTTTTTGATACGTGCCTCAAGTTCTTGGAGGCGACCCTCGAGAGCAGTCACTGAAGACTGAATAGGAGTAAGGGCCTGCCGGATCAAGGTGGGAAGCTCACTCACAATCTTGTCAACCTTAGCATTGGTGTGCTGAGTTAGGCGACCAAGCTGGGAGAGAACAGGCAGTGGGATGGCCGAGGGGGCACTGACACTGGCATCCGGCTGGGAGGAAGTAGTGGATGGCATTGCTGGAGAAGGCTGAGACTCTGAGGGCAGTGCGGAAGGCTGAGGCTCTGAGAGCTCGTCCCCTGTAGGGGTAGGCATAGGGATGACTGGAGGGGAAACTGCTGCTCTGGGCCTCGCATCACTGATACGGGTGATATTGATATCCTTGTAGGCCTTTGTTGTCTTGTCACATGAAGGTATAAGAGGGACCTTAGCAGCTCGGCACAATGTAGTGATGAGGCAGGGGAAAGGAAATGAATTCTTCTTCTGCCAAGCTCGGACCCCAATCTGTTGAAAAATAATGTCAGTCACATCCACATTGATCCCTGACATAATGCAAGAAACGGGAATGGCTTTCTCGATGCTTATATCTGTTTTGTTCCTTGAGGGAATCAGGAGGGAGACGACAAAAGAAAGCCAGAACCTCCCTTCCCTCGTGAGATCTTCTTTGTAAATCTTGTGGTTAAGAGCGATCCAGGTCGAAGTCCCACTAGCAATCACAGAGGCAACCCAAGCACGCTCTCCATCATGGTTGGCCAGCTTGGCCTCATATTCTGCTGTACTTGGGCTCGACATTGAAAAATACTTAGCATGGATAGCGTCCCGGTGGCAAGCTACGTCCACCCCCCTGACTAGCACATGCTCACTAAAGATTTTGTTCCTCTTGTGATGGGCATTTCTAGAAGCAGCGTAAGAGGCATAAAATTCCCGCACCATTGTTTCATTGTACTCTTCAAGGGGATCGGTGAAACATTCCCATTTTCTAGTTTTTATATTTTCTAGAATATTACCCCTCTTGCAAGACGTTGAGACTTAGCCTTTTCTCAGGAAGGATCTTTATTTTGCTCAGACCCTCCCGGTACAACTGTCTAGACAGGGGCAATGTAAAGCGTAGCTGGTAGTCGTCCCCCTGTTTCCTCCGTACCTCAGCTTCCAAGTTTACCTCCGGTTTAGTATCCCCCTCATCAGACTGGAGGAACTTTCAACTATGTTATGTGGAGGTGCTTGTCTTGCACGCTTGGATGGATATTCCTGCCTTTGGAGGCTCTCTTAGGAGCGGCTGATATATTGTTGCGACCCATTGCTGCAAAGAGAAACTACGTGTGAGTGGACGGACGGACAAAATGAAAATAAAGTACAAAAAGATGCATAAAAGGACAGAAAATCTTGCTTATGCGACGTGGCATGCGATCGCATTACCACAATGCGAATCGCAAACATGTCGCATAAGAATACATAGTTAAACAAAAATACTACTGCGATCGCATAACCACTATGTGGTTCGCATATGTAACGCAGAAGTGCATGGACAAAAAATGGAACCAATAATGCTATCGCATAACCCACCGCAAAAGTGATCATGCGATCGCAAACAGATCGCACAATGGGAAGTGCACTGTGCGTGTATGCGATGCAGATGCGATCCGCATTTCGACTATGCGATCGCAAATGCGTCGCATAAGTCTTCTTCTCTAATGGTCATAGGGATAGAGTTTCGACACAAATGCGGTCCGCATCTTAGAAATGTGAACCGCAGATCATTCAATTACAGATGGTCTAGCCCTAACTATGGCGGATTCTTGCACTGATCAACTCCCCAAGCTTAATTATCAGCTACCAGTCTACCCTTCCCCCCTCCCCTGTACGATTTCACTAAAAATTCGAGGCGAAATGCAGGGAAACAACACCATAACAGAGAAAGGAACACGACATACCAGATGGACAAACAAGTCCATAGCATTTGTGAAACACAAAAAAAAAATGAAAATTGGAGAAAAGGGGTAAGAGACACATACTAGATGAACATTTGGGCTTTGAAGAGGAAGAATGCGATGGAGTTTTGGGTGTGTTGATGCCGTTACATTTGGAAGTTTTTTTTTTTTGTTCCTGTGTTTTCTTTTTCTTTTTTTTTATCTATTTGTTTTGTTTTTGTTTAAGTGGGACGATGTCTGAAAGAGAGATAAGGGACTTACCTGGGAGCAAAATGCGGTATGAGATGGACCTCATAACGAAGAATGCGATCGCATCTTCAACATGCGGAGGTTTGAGTACAAGTACTCTGAGAGTGAAAATGCGGTGCACTATGTGATAGCATACATGTAATGCGGTTCGCATAGTGCACCTTGGCATCGCATATTGGCCATCAAATTTCCCAAACATTTTGTTGATGTCTGCGACCAGAATGCGAATCGCAGACACGAAATGCGGTCGCATATGTGCCGCATACTGGCCAATTTTTTTCGCTTCTTGGATTTTATGTGCAATTTGACCTTGTCTTTGCGATTGCTTGAACTATCTGCACTCACATTCGTTAAATCGTTCCACGAGCCACATTTATGGAAAAACAAAGATAGAAATATGAGAAAGATAAAATAGAAAATGTTACCACACATGGGTTGCCTCCCATGAAGTGCTAGATTTAACGTCGCGGCACGAAGAAGTTGGTATTCCTTTGGGGTCATTCATCAGTGGGACAAGGACCATCCTTCCAAGCTAATTTCTCTACCACATGCCTCTCACCATCGGTGCCAAAGTAGTGTTTGATGCATTGGCCATTCACCTTGAACGTACGAAGTCCGTCCTCAGTTGCTAGTTCCACAGCACCAGAAGGAGAGACATTCACCACTTTGAACGGGCCGGACCATTTGGATTTGAGTTTTCCCCGAAAGAGTTTGAGTCGGGAATTGAATAATAATACCAAGTCACCAGTGTGGAACTCCTATTTCAGGATCTTCTTGTCATGGACAACCTTAATCCTCTCTTTATACATATATGTGCTCTTTTAAGCATGGAAACAGAATTCCTCCATTTCATTGAGTTGATTTAGCCTCAAATTTGCAGCTTCATCCCAATCCAGGTTCAACTTCTTGAGTGCCCACATGGCTTTGTGTTCAAGCTCCACGGGTAGATGACATGCTTTTCCGAACACTAGCCTGTATGGAGAGGTACCTATAGGAGTTTTGTATGCTGTCTGGTAGGCCCATAGTGCATCATCCAGCTTCCTTGACAAGTCGGTCCGGTTTGCATTAACAATTTTTGCTAGGATGTTCTTTATCTCCCTGTTGGAGACTTCGACTTGGCCACTCGACTGAGGATGATAAGGCGTCGCCACCTTGTTCTTTACACCATACCTTTCCAATTGTCCATTGAAATCCTTGTTACCAAAATGGGAACCATCGTCACTGAGAATTGCTCTAGGGATGCCCAACCGTGTGAATATGTTGCTTTTCAAGAACGCGGTCACGCTCCTAGTTTCATTGTTTGGAAAGGCAATGTCTTCAACCCATTTGGACACATAGTACACAAATACAAGAATGTATTTCATCCCACAAGAACTTACAAACGACCCCATAAAATCGATGCCCCATAAATCAAAAATCTCAACCTCCAATACAAAGTTCATTGGCATTTCATGTATCTTGGAGATTGACCCTTGGCGTTGGCATTGGTCACAAGCTTTGACCATTTGATTTGCATCATGATAGAGATTTGGCCAATAATATCCACATTCAAGTACTTTTGTCATCGTCCGGTTCCCTCCATGGTGACCCCCCACCGGTGAGTCATGACATGCCTTAAGAATTGGCATCACTTCTTCTTCCGGAACACATCTTCTAATAATGTTGTCCGCACAGATGCGGAACAAAAATGGTTCCTCCCAATAGTATTGACGGCGCTCCCTCAAAAATATCTTCTTCTGATATGATTCCAAGCCATCTGGAATAAGCTCACTCACCAAATAATTTGCAATGTCAGCATACCAAGGAGCTGAAGAAGAGGAAAATTCCAGAATATGCTCATCAGGGAAAACATCATCAATATCTAAGTCATCTCTTGGGCGCCCGTTTTCTTCAATCCGAGAGAGATGCTCCGCAACATGATTTTCAGTGCCCTTCCGGTCTTTGACATCAAAGTCAAATTCTTGCAATAGAAGGACCCACCGGATTAACCTTGGCTTGGCATCTTTCTTCTGCAAAAGATAGCGAAGAGAAGCATGATCTGTGAAGACTACCACCTTGGATCCCAAAAGATAAGCCCGGAATTTCTCAAAAGCATAGACAATAGCAAGAAGCTCTTGCTCTGTCACTGTGTAGTTCATTGGGGCACCGTTAAGAGTTTTTCTTGCATATTAGATGGGATGGAGAATTTTGTTGTGCCTTTGACCCAATACCGCTCTAATAGCTACACCACTGGCGTCACACATAAGCTCAAATGGAAGAGACCAATCCGCTGTGACAATAATAGGGGTCGTGGTGAACTTCTCCTTAAGCTCCTCAAATGCATTGAGGAATTCATCATTGAACAAGAACTTGGCGTGTTTTTCAAGGAGTTTGCACATAGGGTTTGCAATTTCTGAAAAATCCTTGATAAAGCACCGATAGAAGCTGGCATGACCAAGAAAGCTTCGGATGCCTTTCACCGAAGTTGGAGGAGGGAGTTTGGAGATGATCTATATATTCGCCTGATCGACCTCAATGCCCTTCTTTGAAATTTTCTGCCCCAAAACAATCCCCTCATCGACCATGAAGTGACATTTTTCCCAATTGAGCACAAGTTTGGTTTCTTCACACCGTTTTAGCACTTGTCGGAGGTTGTCAAGGAAATTCTCAAATGAGTCACCCACCACCGAGAAATCATACATGAAGACTTCCAAGAAATCCTCCACCATATCGGAGAATATGGACATCATACATCATTGAAATGTGGTCGGGGCATTGCACAACCAAAAAGGCCTCCGACTAAAAGCAAAGGTGTCGTACGGGCAAGTGAAAGTTGTTTTCTCTTGATCTTCGAAGGCGATGTTGATTTGGTTGTAGCCAGAATATCCATCAAGGAAGCAATAGAAATATCTTCCCGCTAGCCGATCAAGCATTTGATCAATAAAAGGCATAGGGAAATGATCCTTGCAAGTAGCATTGTTAAGCTTCCGATAGTCCATGCACACTCTCCATCCGGTGACCGTCTGTGTAGGAATAAGTTCATTCCTTTCGTTGTGGATCATCGTCATGCCTCCTTTCTTGGGCACACATTGCACCAGACTCACCCACGGACTATCTGCAATGGGGTAGACAACCCCGGCATCCAACCATTTGATGATCTCCTTCTTGACCACCTCTTGCATAGAGGGATTTAATCTTCTTTGATGCTCTACGCTTGGTTTGCTCCCTTCTTCCAGTTGAATTTTATGTTCACATATGCCGGCGGGAATTCCCCGGATGTCTGCTATTGTCCATCCAATCGCTTGTCGGTGCTCCTGCAAGACATTTATCAATGCGTCTACCTGCACATCATTCAACAAAGAAGACACGATTACGGGTAAAGTATTATTAAGGCCAAGGAATTTATACCTCAAGTGCGATGGAAGTGGTTTGAGCTCAAGGTTCGGTGGCTCCATAATTGAAGGCTTTGCAGGCGGTGTCAATCGGTTCTCTAGGTCGAGGGAAAGCTTCTTTGGTGCATATGTATAGGACCCACGCCCTTCCAGTGCATTGACCATCTCCGCATAACCCTTAATGTTCTCATCATCAAAATTTACCAAAATTGCCGCCAATGCCTCTCTCAGGCCCTCTTCTTCCATTTTCATGTCAACGACATCCTCCACCTCATCAACTACATCAACTACCGAGATTCCCTCATAAACACTTGGAAATTTCAAACCCTTGCTTGCTTGGAAAGTGACTTCTTCATCATTCACCCAGAATTTGATTTCATGTCGTTCCGAGTCCATCAATGATCTTCCCGTTGCAAGGAATGGTCTCCCTAGAATGATAGGAATCTCTTTGTCGACCGCACAATCTATGATGACAAAGTCAGCCTGAAGAAGGAACTTCCCCACCTTCACTAAAACATCATCAACAATGCCCAAGGGTTTCTTTATAGTTCGATCGGCCATTTGCAAACGCATGCTAGTTGGTCTTGGCAATCCCAATCCCGCTTGCTTGTAAATAGAAAGAGGCATCAAATTTATACTAGCACCATTGTCACAAAGTGCTCTCGCAAAATCTCTCAACCCAATGGTGCACGGGATAGTAAAAGCTCCTGGGTCTCCCTTTTTCTCCACGGTTGATGTAGTAATTATTGAACTAACCCGATGAGTCAAATTCACTACCTCATTCTTCGTTGTTCTCTTCTTTGTCATCAACTCTTTCAAGTACTTGGCGAACCCCGGCATTTCTTGGAAAGCTTCCAAGAATGGAATATTCACCAACAATTGCTTCAAGATGTCATAGAATTTTTCAAACTTCTCATCATCCGCTCTTCATGCAAGCCGTTGAGGAAATGGAGGATTATGTCTAGGAATTGGGGCAGGGGCTTTTGGGGTCTCTTCGCCTTTTCCACGGCCTTTCCTTTTCTTTCTCTTTGAATCTCATCCTCTAGGGGGTTTCTCCAACCTCCACTACTACCGGCAACTCACTCCGTGCTTCCTCTCCTTTATCATTGTTCTCAACATCAATCACTCTCTCACTCTCGTCTTGTAGCACCTTACCACTTATCGTTGTGATGGCCATGCAATGAGATGTCGACCCACTTGGACCACTTTTTGGGTTTACCACCGTGTCACTTGGAAGTGTGCCTTTTTTCTTGGGAGTTTGCTCTCTTGATAGATCTCTCATTTGCAATTCAAGTTTTTGAATCGAATCGGTGTGTGACCCCACCACCTCGGACATATTCCTCATTGTTGCATCATTTTTCTCTTGATTTTGCAAAATCCGCTCTAGCATCCCTTCAATTTTAGATTCACTTGACGATTGTGAAGAGTTGGAATATTGCACTTTCGGTGGTACATAAGGATTGGAGCTTCTGTTGGGATAATTATTGTTGTTGTTCCACGATCCTTGACCGCCTTGTTCATTGTGCCAATTTTGTTGGCCTTGCCCTTGCGGGTTTGGCCTCCAATTATTTTGTTGGCAATAACCACCTTGAGAGTTTTTAACATAGTTTGCTTCTTCTCACTCTTGGTTACCCATTGATTGCATGTCTTCCACCATATGCACTTTCTTTGTTTGATTTTCTTTGAGCATTTTTGTCAATACATCAACATTAGTGGCGAGACCGGCAATTACTTGGTCTCTCTCTTGATTCTCTTTTATCATGTTTGCAAGAGAAGGAGTGCCATAAGAAATTCCCCCAGTTGTATCTTCTGAATGCCAAGCTTGATTGTGCTTATCCATCTTGTCTAGAATTTGCATAATTCTAGAAAATAACTTATCCATGAAAGACCCAGCCGCGGCATTCTTTGCAATTGACTGGGAGAGTGGGTCCAATACCATGTAAAAAAATTCCATCAAAATGTGGTACGAGAACCCATGGTTCGGTGATCTCACAAGGTACAACTTGAATCAGTCCTATGCCTCATGTAAGTGTTCCCCCAGCATTCGCTTGAAGAAAAATATTTTGTCTCTAAGCTCAGATTTCTTGCTATCCGGGAACCACTTTGACAAAAAGGCTCGGACAAGCTCCGGCCATGTAGTGATGGTGTGAGGAGGTAAGTTGTGAAGCCACTTCCTTGCCTCTCCCTCTAATGAGTACTTGAACACCCGCAACCTCAAAGCGTCATCCGATACATTGGTCTGTTTGTGCATGGCTCACACACCCAGGAAGTTCCTTAGGTGTTGCGTGGGGTCATCATAAGTTGAATTGTGAAATAATCCTTCTGCCTTGAGCATCAGTATCATTCCATGGTCCACTTTAAATGTCGATGCACCAACTACAGGTGGAAGGATGGAATTGGAGTCGTCGATGTATTCCTCAATATCGGCGAAAGGATTTTCCTCTTCATCATAATTCTCGGCCATTGTGACCTGGGACACAAATACAAAACAAGCAACTTGTGACGGAATAGAAAAAGATATAAAGTGAAGTACACACTAACTAGTAATTTCAAAACCGTATTCCCCGGCAACGGCGCCAAAATTTGATACGCTCAAATTACACTTTAAAATAGTGTAAAGCGGTCGAAGTCAAATATAATAACCCAACGTGGTTGGGGTCGAATCCCACAGGGAATAGGTGTGAAAATATTAGTTTGATAGTGTGATTCTTAACTCAAATCATAATTCCATTCCATTAGTAAACGGGAATATGGGAGTTTTTTGTGTAGTAATCTAATAGAAGTAGTAGCAATGAGAATTAATTAAAGTTGTAATTAATATGATTAAATGAACCAAGGTTGTGTCCCCTTTTTATGACGTGTAATGCAAATGGGTATTAATAGGATATATTTCTAATGGGAAGTTCTTGATATGCAATTGATTTCTAGATGACTACTCAATATTTTCCAATAATAGAGTAGTATTTCCTCTTTATAATTTTCCCAAATATAAAAGAGTTGCAATAAAACCCAAATCACTTTATGTCAAATAAAACCATCTTATCCCTAAGTGATTCTATAAAACAAGGTTTAAAGCCTTGAGTCTTTGATATTTACTCTTACCAATTCTAACCCACTTTTCCAAGCTAAGAAAGAATTTACGGCATAAGTTAATGTTTGCAGCTACTAACAAGAAATATACAATGAAGAGTAAATAAATATCAACAACCCATTATGCATATATTCAATGTTAAATACCCAAATACATAACACCCATTTAGGGTCCACAACCTTAGTATTTAAAGCTAGCTACTCATAATAAATGACAAAAAACTAAGAGTATTAAGTGTCATGAATGCTTACAAACCAAGAATGAAGTTATAATGCTTCCAAAAAGGAGAGAATGTTCTTCAAAGACTAGACAAGAATGACCCAGAAAACCCAAGTAAATCCTTTTATAGTGGGCCAAAGGTCGGGTAGAACACGGAAACAAATGCCCCTGCAGACAGGTTATGCGATCGCATTCCTATCGCATAACAGGAAAGCGGTTCGCATACGTTCTCATCGCATCTCTTAACCCTAGTCTCCTGGTCGTCACCGCATTGTTGATTTGCGGTTCGCATTGTTGATGTGCGACCGCAGATTGATATCGCATTCTTGAGGAAGCTTCAGGCACCAAGGATTCTGCGGTTAATTATGCGGCTCGCATGTGAGTTATGTGGTCGCATAATCGACCGCATTTTAGCTCTTGAGATTGGCCTATCTTTCTGTTGCGATCTGCGATCCCTGGGTGCATTATGCGTTTCGCATTTAAGTTATGTGATGCTCTCTTGTCAGATATGCGATCGCATAGTGTTGTTTCCCTCACTTTTTAGCTTCTTTGCTTTCTTTTTCATGGTCTTGAGTATTTACACCTCATGCACTGCAAAACATCAAAATTCTATAAGTATAAAGGGTAAATGATCTTGAAAAAAACTATAATCTAAGAAATTTGGTATTAAATGTGCCGAAATTCTCCGGCACATCAACGTCCGGGTAGCTTAGGACCACAACATGCCATGTATTCTGCCTTAAATGAACTATATGCTTAGATTCATGCTTTTATATATGTTACTGTCCCTGAGATTTCATTTACTTATAATTGGAAAGGATTGGGGTGAAATGAACTTTACATACTGTGTGTGCATGTTGTCGCTTCGTAATTTACATCCCGCAAGAGATATGTAATTTCCTTCACTCTTATGGGAGCGGGTCGTACGCCACGGCGGATTTATAGTGCACTCTTGGTACAGGCCGGTCGATCCCCGGCAGTGCACCGGGATTTAATTAAGAATGCACTTTTGGTACGGGCCGGTCGATCCCCGGCAGTGCATGGACGAAGTTACACTATGACATGATATGATTACATTGATAGACGCACTCTTGGTACGGGCCGGATGATCCCCGACAGTGCGTAGGTAAGATTATTGTTAAGCATGCACTCTTGGTACGGGCTGGTCAATCCCCGGCAGTGCATAGCTATTCTTCCTCATGACTCCGACCGGTTGTCTTACTCCTGTGTGCGCATGACTGTTTGGTACCGTTTTCCTGACTTATGATTTGACAGATGTTTGGGGAAAAGAGACAGGTGTGTTGTTACTGCTTTCAATATTTACTTGGAAACTCTGTATTCTCTTCACAATTGTGGTGCACTATTTACATGTCTACTGCTTTCCTTATATCCTATTTTATACTATTACTATTGGACCTTAGTGAGTATCGAGTCCACCTCTCGTCACTACTTCTTCGAGATTAGACGGGATACTCACTGGGTACATATTTACGTATGTACTCATGCTGCACTTCCTTTTCTTCTATACTTGATTGTACAGGTCCGGAGGCTGGTACTTCAAACTATCAAGCAGGTGCTAGATATTGACTTGTGGGATTTAGATTTCACGGTGAGCTGCTCTTCCTGGCGATCCCTGGCAGCACCCTTGGGTTTCTTTTGTCATTTTCCCTGTCTATTTCATTCGGACTGTGGACTTGTACATATATTTTCACTGTGTATTCTGATAGTTGCCCGTGACACTCATGACACTAGTTCCCGGCACACAGATATACAACCCAAACCCAAAATATATACTACGTGTGTGCCAGGAACTAGTGTCACTAATGTCACGGGCAACTATCAGAATACACAGTGACAATATATGTGCTTTGTTTTGGCCCTGTGCCTTCACAATTTTATCGTCATATCATCATGTTAAATTGTTAAAAACTGGTAATATCCGACATGTTTAATCAGGCGGGGAAGGGGTATCACCTAGCATCTTCTATATTGGCTTGCCTAATCCCGTTGATGGGCGACATCGTGACCTGAATTAGGATTTGGGTCGTGACACCTATCCTTTGAGCGATCTGATATGGCCCGACGTACCTAGGTCTCAACTTCCCTTTCTTCCCAAACCGCATCACTCCCTTCATGGGGGACACCTTCAAGAACACCCAATCATCCACCTGGAAATCTAATTCTCTTCGACGAACGTCCGCATAGGATTTCTGACGACTCTGAGCAGTTTTCATCCTCTCCTGAATGACTATAACATTTTCCATAGCTTGGTGCACAAGATATGGCCCTAAAAATTCCGCCTCACCAGCTTTAAACCATCCAATCGGAGATCTACACCTTCTTCCGTACAATGCCTCAAATAGGGCCATCTGATTACTAGCATGAAAGTTGTTATTGTAAGAAAATTCGATAAGCGGCAAATGGTCATCCCAACTACCTTTGAAATCTAAAACACAAGCCCGTAACATATCTTCAAGCGTCTAAATAGTTTGTGGATGGAAAGTCGTGTTGAGATTCACTTAAGTACCCAAACCTTGTTGAAAGTTCCTCCAAAACTTAGTTGTGAACTGGGCCCCTCGATCTGATATAATAGAAACTGGAGTGCCATGAAGTCTGACTATTTCATTGATATACAACTGAGCGTACCATTCTGCAGTATCAGTGGACTTGACTGGCAAAAGGTGAGCTGATTTGGTGAGTCGATCCACTATCACCCAAATTGAGTCAAACTTGCGCTGAGTGCGAGGTAACCCTACCACGAAATCCATATTAATCATTTCCCATTTCCCCGTCGGTATTTCCATAAGCTGAGTTAATCCACCGGGCCGCTGATGCTCAGCCTTCACCTGCTGACAATTCGGACATCTAGACACGAAGTCCGCCACACCCCTCTTAATTTCGCTCCACCAATAAATTTCTCGGAGATCATGATACATTTTCGTAGAGCCTGGGTGCACAGAATATCTGGAACTATGAGCCTCCGCCATTACCCTCCATTGAAGATTATCCACATCTAGAACACATAGCCTACCTCGACATCGCAATACCCCATCATCGATGCCGAGTGAAAATGCCGGAAGCTTGTTATTCAGAACCGCCTCCTTCAACTGTTCCAATGCTGGATCAATAAACTGCTTTTCTTTGACTTCCGCTACAAGTGACGATTCTTCTCCATTATGCACCATAACCTCCCCTTCGTCTAGGGTCGAGAGACAACCCCCAAACTGGCCAATTGATAAACCTCCCGAGCCAAGGGCCTCTGATCCGCTTCCAACTGAGCCAAACTACCCATAGACTTCCGACTGAGAGCGTCGGCCACCACATTCGCCTTCCCTGGATGGTACAAGATGTTCATATCATAATCCTTAAGAAATTCTAACCACCTCCGCTGCCTTAGATTCAGCTCCTTCTCCTTGAATAAATACTGAAGAATCTTGTGTTCTGAGAACACGTCCACGTAGACCCCATAAAGATAATGCCGCCAAATATTTAATGCAAACACCACCGCCGCGAGCTCCAAATCAGGTGTCGGATAGTTATTCTCGTGATTCTTGAGTTGCCTTGAAGCATACAATATAACCTTCCTATGTTGCATCAACACACACCCCAAACCAACCCTTGAAGCATCGCAATAAACCACAAATCCCTCTATACCTTCTGGCAAGGTCAATACCGGTGCCGAAGTTAATCTCGACTTCAATTCCTGAAAACTCTTCTCACAAGCGTCAGACCACTGAAACTTCATTGCTTTCTGCGTCAATTTAGTCAATGGGGAGGCGAGGGTAGAGAATCCCTCCACAAACCTCCGATAATACCCAGCTAGACCCAAGAAAATGAGAATCTCTGTCGGGGTCGTAGGTCTAGGCCAATATTTCACAGCCGCGATCTTCTGGGGATCAACCTGAATCCCTTCTCTGGAAACAACATGACCCAAAAAGGTGACTGATTCTAGCCAAAACTCACATTTCGAAAATTTAGCATACAACTGGTGATGATGAAGAGTCTGCAGAACTGCCCTGAGGTGATTAGCATGATCTTCCCGACTCCGCGAGTAGACAAGGATGTCATCAATAAAAACAATCACGAAGGAGTCTAGAAATGGCTTGAACACCTGATTCATAAGATCTATGAAAGCTGCTGGAGCATTGGTCAGCTCAAAGGACATTACCAAAAATTCAAAATGACCATAACGAGTCCTGAAGGTGGTATTAGGAATATCCTGCTCTCTGATCTTCAACTGATGATACACAGACCGTAAATCAATTTTGGAGAAGAACCTCGCACCTTGCAATTGATCGAACAAATCATCTATTCGAGGCAATGGATACTTGTTTTTGATAGTGACTTTGTTGAGCTGCCGATAATCGATACACATCCGAAGCGACCCATCCTTCTTTCTGACGAAAAGAACTGAAGCGCCCCACGGCGACACACTCGGCCGAATGAACCCCTTTTCTAATAAATCCTTCAATAGCTCCTTTAACTCCCTCAACTCTGCTGGCGCCATTTTGTATGGTGGAATAGATATTGGATGCGTATCTGGTAGTACATCAATCCCGAAATCGATCTCTCTATCTGGCGGAATCCCTGGAAGCTCGTCAGGAATTACTTCAAGAAACTCATTAACCACAGGCAAAGACTTGGGAGCAGGCAACTCTGAAGTGGTGTCTGCAACCTGGACCAAATGATAGACACACCCCTTTTTAATCATCTTCGAGGCCTTAAGGTAGGAAATAAACCTACCTTTCGGCACCACACAATTTCGCTTCCACTCAATAACCAGCTCATTAGGAAACTCTAGCCTCGTGGTTCTGGTTCGGCAGTCGAGTTTAGCGAAGCACGAATAAAGTGAGTCCATTCCCATAATAATATCAAAATCTGCCATCCCAAGCTCAATAAGATCGGACGTGGTAACGCGACCATATACCGTGACAACACAATTCCTATAGACTCGCGCGGTTGTAATAGAATCACCAACCGGAGTCGATACATAGAACGGCTCATGAAGTAGTTTGGGTTCTATCCCAAAACTTGAAGCAATAAACGGGGTAACATAAGACAAGGAGGACCCCAGATCAATAAGAGCATAACAATCAAGTGCTTGAACAGTCAGAATACCTGTAACAACATCTGGAGAAGCCTCCGCGTTCTGGCGACCACTCAAAGCATAGAACCGGCTGGGTCCACCTCTACCTCGAGCTCCACCCCTAACTGCACCATGCCCTGCTAGAGCTGGAGGATGCACTGAAGATGTGGCGCTTGAAAAACTGGATAACTAAGCAAAACCCCTACCCCTGCCCTGACTGGGCGCACGACAATCCCGCTGAATATGACCTCACTCCACACCCGTAGCACACCGGGATATCCAGATAACAAGACTTAGTATGGAATCTCCCACACTTAAGGAACGGATCCCTCCCCTGCTGCTGGAACCTCCCTCCTGGGCGACCTGACTGATGGGGTCTCCTGCCGTCTGATCCTGGTCCCCAGCGACTGCTCTGCTGGAAACGGTGCACTGATGGTGGTGCTCTGGCTGAGGACTGTGCATAGAACTGGGATGGCCCTGATGATCCTCTCCCATGAACTGGTCTCCCTCCTCCAACTGAACTCCCCGAATGGCCCGCTGACCGGGCCCTGCTGCTACTCTCTGTCTCTCTCTCACATTATCTTCAATTTCCTATCCTATGTAGCCTGGGCGAATCCCACAATCTTCCCATAATTCATGTCTGAGTGCAAGGCAGCCGTAGCATATTCATTCAGAACCAAGGGACTAAGGCCCTGAATGAAACGTCGAACCCTAGCATCCATAGTTGACACCAAGTGAGGAGCATATTTAGACAACCGCACAAACTCCATGTGGTACTCCCACACACTCATATTACCCTTCTTGAGGACCTCAAACTCCGTAGCATGGGCTTCCAAAGTCTCGGCAGGCAAGAAGTGTTCCATAAAAGCATTCACGAACTCGTCCCATCTCGCCGGAGGACTTCCCTCCCCTCGGGAATCCTCCCATATCTCGAACCAGGAATATGCTGCACCCCTCAGCCTGTACGAAGCTAACTCAACCCCCTCTGTCTCTATAGCCTTCATCACCCGAAGGGTCTTGTACATCTCATCAAGAAAATCCTGTGGATCGGCCTCTCGATCTGTACCTGAGAACTCTGGAAGGGCCAACCGCAGAAACTGGTTGACTCTGGAGCCGGCGAAATCTCCCTGTCCTCTGGAGGACGCAGGGGTAACATGAGACCTTTGGGCCTGAGCGGCCACCAACTGAGTCAACATATGAATAGATCCTCTGAGGTCCCCGTTGGACGTACCGGGACCGGAAGTTGGAACTGTAAAGGGGTCAGGAATATCAGCGGGAGGGATTGCAGCACCCTCCACCGCCGCAGGGACAGGAACGCTTTGATCCAGAATAGAAGGGTCGGGTAGATTCAAGGTCGGGGAGTGGTACGCTCAAATTACACTTCTAAAATAGTGTAAAGCGGTCGAAGTCAAATATAATAACCCAACAAGGTTGGGGTCGAATCCCACAGAGAAATAGGTGTGAAGATATCACTTTGTTAGTATGGTTCTTAACTCTAATCGAAATTCTATTCCGTTAGTGAATAAGAAGGTGGTGATTAGTAGTCTACTATTTTAAAGAAAGAGTAGTAACAATGGAAACTAATTTAGGTTGTAATTAATATGGGTAAAATAACCAAGGTTGTGTCCCCTT
Source organism: Nicotiana undulata (assembly GCA_005239495.1). Lineage (NCBI taxonomy): Eukaryota > Viridiplantae > Streptophyta > Magnoliopsida > Solanales > Solanaceae > Nicotiana > Nicotiana undulata. The sequence goes on along the minus strand of ML248399.1, from coordinate 144,043 downwards.
TCATGGAGTGTAATGCAAGTAGGTATTAATATGATATATTTCTAATGGGAAGTTCTTGATATGCAAATGATTCTTATGATAACTATCCTAGATTTTCCAATACTAAGATGGTATTTCCTCTTTATGATTTTTCCAAATGTAAAAGAGTTGCAATAAATCCGAATCACGTCTTGCCAAATAAAACCAACTTATTCCTAAGTGATTCTATTAAACGAGGTTTAGCGCCTCGAGTCTTTGGTATTTACTCTTACCACTTCTAACCCGCTTTTCCAAGCTAAGATAAAATTAGGGCATAAGTTAATGTTTGCAACCATTAACAAGAAATATAAGACGAAGAGTAAACACATATCAACTACCCATTATGCATATATTCAATGGTAAATACCCAAATACATAACACCCATTTAGGGTCCAGAACCTCACTGTTTAAACTTAGCTACTCATCATAAATAACCAAAAGAAACAAGTATTTAATAATGTCATGAATGCTTACAAACCACCACTTGCTTGCTCTAATGCTTCCAAAAGGTGAAGAATATTTAATGAGAGAATGTTGTTCAAAAGCTAGACAAGAATGACCCACAACACCCAAGTAAATCCTTTTATAGTGGGAAGAAAATTCGGGTGAAAAACAGACAAAAACACCCCTGACGGGCGATATGCGATCGCATTCCTGTCGCATAACAGGAATGCGATTCGCATCTTCGCTTCTTCCATCGCATATCAAAACCCTAGGTCCCAGAGATTTATCGCATTTGAGATATGCGGTCCGCATATATGATATGCGATCGCATTCATGCGTCGCATTTGCAGTGTGGCTTCAGGAATCAGATAGAGATGCGATTCAAATGCGGTTCGCATTTGGGATATGCTGTTTCATATGTGGCCGCATTTCACTCCTTAATTTTGACTCAACTTTCTGTTGCGGTATGCGACCCCCAGGCTTGAAATGCGATTCGCATGTTGAAGATGCGATCGCATTTGACCATTTTCCTTCTCTTTTCTCTTCTTTTAACTTCCTTTTGCATGGTCTTGAGTGTTCACACCTTGTGTACTGCAAAATACCAAAATTCTATGATTAATAAGAGTAAATGCTCTTGAAACGAGCCATAGTCTAAGCAATATGGTATTAAATGTGCCGAAATTCTCCGGCACATCAACACCCCCAACTTAAACTCTTGCTTGTCCTCAAGCAACTAAATTGACTCCATCTTATCCTAGATTCTAACTACAAGATCGGAAACAATTTGTGACCACGGGCAGTGTTAGGTGTCAGTACTACAAGCATGTGTTTCATCCAATCCTCGATAGTCACCATTAACTACAGGAGATTTAATCAACTTATGAACGTTGAACCTCACGCGTCTTGACAAGATGTTACCCTCAGCTGAGTGTGCTTATACCCTATCTCGAGAACTCACTTAATGTTAACTCCACAGCACATGTGCCCTCACCACAAGGAAAGAAAGTTCCCAATCACAATATTTACAATATTGACAGCAATGGGACTATTTACAAGACACTCACACTCACAAAGACGTTCAAGTGCTACAAACGATCATACCATAGGCTTGCCCTTATTTTAATTCATAGCATATTCAAGAATATTCAGTTGGAGATCCCATAAGGACTTTATAAGCTTGTAACGTAGGTTTGGGGAAAGGTAGGATAGACATTTGGGAAATGGCTACACCCTCCTTGAACAATACTTACATTTTTCTTCATTTTT
>ML248399.1:71780-132186 GCA_005239495.1 Nicotiana undulata | reverse complement strand
TGAAGAATATTTAATGAGAGAATGTTGTTCAAAAGCTAGACCAGAATGACCCACAACACCCAAGTAAATCCTTTTATAGTGGGCAGAAAATTTGAGTGAAAAACAGACAAAAAGACCCCTGTCGGGCGATATGCGATCGCATTCCTGTCGCATAACAGGAATGCGATTCGCATCTTCGCTTCTTCCATCGCATATCAAAACCCTAGGTCCCAGAGATTTATCGCATTTGAGATATGCGGTCCGCATTGATGATATGCGATCGCATTCATGCGTCGCATTTGCAGTGTGGCTTCAGGCATCAGATAGAGATGCGATTCAAATGCAGTTCGCATTTGGGATATGCGGTTGCATATTTGGCCGCATTTCACTCCTTAATTTTGACTCAACTTTCTGTTGCGGTATGCGACCCCTAGGCTTGAAATGCAATTCGCATGTTGCATATGCGATCGCATTTGACCATTTTCCTTCTCTTTTCTCTTCTTTAACTCCGTTTTGCATGGTCTTGAGTGTTTACACCTTGTGTACTGCAAAATACCAAAATTCTATGATTAATAAGAGTAAATGCTCTTGAAACGAGCCATAGTTTAAGCAATATGGTGTTAAATGTGCCGAAATTCTCTGGCACATCAGGGAGTCACTCTCACCCGCACTATCTGGTATAGAATTCACAGCCACACCCGGGGTGGCATTGGCCTCAAGGCTGAGTCGAGCTCTCTTCTTTGGTGCCATTACTTAAAATTTCGGAACAAAGCACGAATTAGGAAAGGATATTTTAACTTTCCAGTTCACCGCACGATATAGAATAACAATGAAAGGGTAATTTCCTAAATGTTCATGTAGCCCCCTAATTATAGATGTGGTCGACAACACACCGATAAGAAGGGCTCTACTAGACACGGCTTTGAGACATCCTAGGACTCTTTTAAAAACCTTAGGCTCTGATACCAAGTTTGTCACGCCCCAAAATCGAGGGACAAGATCGGTGCCTAACCGGGTGAACCCAGTCAAGCGGACCTGGATTTCCTTTCCTGCCCAACATATTACCCCACGTTCATAACATGCATTATTTCGTGTAAGTTAGCCGATTTTAGTTTCAAAGTACATTTTACAACATATCTCCATTTGTTTCCTCTTTTAACATTTCAACGATTGATATCCAAACATACATAATACATTCATAACTTTCCAACATGATCCACGGTTCCGAGAAGGTACTGTTACTACCCAAAAATACATATATACACCCACATCATGTCTACGGAGCCTTTACGAATACTAGGTATTTTACATAACTTGTCGGTAACAAGGCCCCGGTTATACCTTTACAACATAAGCAAAAGAGGGTGGTATAATCCACACACGGTCCCGAGGAGAAGAGGGGATCACCACAATTGCTGCAGAGATGAAGAGGAGGTACCACTAACGGTGGGCTGAGCTACCTGCTATGGAACCACCTATATCCATATAAAAGATGTAGCGCCCCGGCAAAAGGGACGTTAGTACTGTGGAATAGTATCAGTATGTATGAACAAACTTTATCACAAGTACAATCAACCAATATAGAGATAAGAAAAAGGACAGTAATAGGACCAACAATCAAAACACACGGAAAGAGACAAGCAAAGTCAACAATTTTACAATCTCTCCTTTTTCCTTTCCAACACCACCATATTCACGAGTTTCATCAAGTTCATATCAATAGTGATAAAGATCACTTTTCCACCCTTATTACCTCGGCCACCCTTATCACCACAACCCACACCTTATTACTTTGTGTTGCGACGCGCAACCCGATCCTTCCTGACAATTCATATTTCATAACAACAACACCAAACAATTTCATCACAAGGGCCTTCCTTTCAAGGATCACAAATTCATATTTAACAATTCATTTACTTGGGCTCAAGGCATCCCAAACTTTCATCAAGCAGCAATTTATGCATAAGGTGTTGCCATAATCGTTCAACTTTTTTTACAATGCTTCATATCAATAACTTTAAACAACTACCATCTTTGCACATAATAAGGTAGGCATGCCAAGTCACAATTCAAAATCTCATCTAACACAGTGGGGTGGCAACCAACTAGACAGTCAATTCACATATTTTCATATAAGTACACCTACCGAATGCTTGCCACAACAAGAGGGATTTTACAAGAGTTAAAGTTAGCCATACATACCTGGAGTCGAAATCCCTTTTTTAACTTTTACTCACAAATCACCGAACTGACTAGTACCGTCAATCTAGTTCACAATTAAACTTGTTCAACTCAGAATTGGAAATCATGCATGCAATTCAGACTCTCCTAAGAATTTTCCCAAACACTATGTGACCCCATTAGATTACCAACCCCGTTTTTGTGAAATTTACCCCAAACCACTCCCTCTTACTAGATTAACACCATTATTAAACATGCATGCAAGGTCTTAGTTAATATTTTCAAGAATCAATCCATGCTAATCCTCCATTTGTTTAAAATCAGAAAATTAATGGAAAAAGAGTTGGGAACCCTTACCTGCTAGAATGAGGAAGAAGGATATTACTCGAAATATCAGGCCTAAGGGACTTTGAAAATCACTTTGGTGGAAGAACCACTTTCTCTCTCAAGAACTCCCTTTTCCTTTTCTCTATTTTGTTCAGAAGACTTGTGAAAATGAAGGGGTGGGGTGTTTTAATGAACTAGGGGTCGGATTTTAAAATTAGAAAAATTAGGAGCCCGACACAGGAATGCAGTCAGGAATGCGATCGCATAACGTGTATGCGGTCCGCAGACCGGTCGTAGAATGGCCCTCAAGACGGGCCAACTTTAATAACACACTGTGCAGGCATGTGACCACTATGCGGTCCGCATACACGTTATGCGATCGCATAGTGTGTCGCATAACCTACCTCACCAAAAACCAATGGGCAAGAATGCGACAACTATGCGGTCCGCATAACCAGAATGCGATCGCATTCTAGATCGCATAGTTGTCCTCAATTTGGGCAGTGGCCTGCCCAGGTATGCGACCATTATGCGGTCCGCATACCCATTATGCGATCTCATAGTGCGCCTCATAACGCCCAACTTCTGGAAAATTACATCTTTCAACTTCCGGGGTGCTTTTATTCAAAATAGGTCCGTTTTTAAGGATTTCTACAGTTATAACAACTCGGGGACTTATTCGGGCATTATCTTAAATAAGAAATTTTACGGGTCCTTACAACGTGTTCCCTCCAGATTGGTTCTGCAGTTACTCGGCGCCTTTTAGGGTTTTTTGCGGTTGCATCATTCACGAAGTGACACCTTCAATTATGACTTCTCTCATCATTGTTTGTTTCCCCATGACGGTTGTCTTCAAGAATAAATACCTCTTTTCTTTTCTTTACTTTCACGAAACACTTTCTAACTTGTCTTTTTTATTTGTAAAGAATTTCTTCTTGTCTTCGTAAACATGTATTCTTCGAACCAATCTAAAAGAGTGATAGACGCTGAGAATGTGACACCCTCTTCAGCTCTGACTCGGAGTCGGAGAGGTGGTAGACTGAGGAGTTTAGGCTCTACTCCTTCGATAGGCTCTTCTTCTTCCCTGATTGCTTCCCCTCCTTCTGCTAGGTCTCTAGTCTCTCCAAGAGCTAGGCCTTCCAGGTCTTTGTCCAGGGGTAGAGAACATCACGAACCCCTACGCGAACCACGAGTTGATGAAATCATTCATGCTGAGTTTACCTTCACTAGGGATTGTCAGTTCCTTGTAGATTAGTCGTTATCCCTTGATAGTGTTGATAAGTATCCCACTCTTATTATCGAAGGTTTGATTCCCCTTGTTCGCATGGAATGTTCTTAGGAGTCTGATTTTCCCATTGTTATTCCGAGTAGAAATCAAAGAATAACGTCTTACAAGACGAGGAATTCTTTTGTTTACACCTACCCTTTTACTCTAGGGTTTAGACCTCCTATTGATCCAGTCATCATCGAATTTTGTCGTTTCTTCAACATTTGCTTAGGACAAGTTGGTCCTCTTGTGTGGCGGGTTGTCGCGTGTCTTAGATGTTTATCTTCTTTAGCTCGGTTCCTTTTACCTTCAATCACCTCATTCATCTTTATTCTCCTACCTTATTTCGTCAAGGGGTTTTCACTCTGGCTGCTAGGAGGAAAAGAGTGTTGGTAACCCCTGATGATGATAAGGATAGAGGTTGGTACCTTTGGTACGTTGTTGTGCCCACTGCTTGTTTAGTGGGCAAGGAAAATCTTCCCTTACTTGAGAAGCGGAATCGTGCACGTGAGTACATTTTATCTCACATTTGTTATTTTTCTTCTCTTTTCTTTAAGTGTTTTATTAACACTGTAGCTATTTTCTTCTTCTTTCAGCAATCATGGTTACTATTGAGAATGTCTCCGGTATCCGTGATTGGGTAGAAAAGTTGTTGTTGGTTGCTCCATTGGAGGAAAGATCTTGGAAGACTCACGGTAAGTGAAACTTTTGTTTTCGCTTATTTTCCTTACTCGAGCTTCTTTTTATTTGTTTGTTTAACCATTTTTTCTTTTGACAGGGTTTTCTGCTCGGGGGTGTCTGCTGCATCCATTCCGAAGATGTCTTTGGCTCAGGCCCAGGAGATTATTACTGGTTCCTCTTCTTCAAAGAGGAAAGTTGGTGGGTCTAGGACCTTAGAAGAAGAAGAAGAAGAATAGGAGGGCACTTTGGTGCACAGGTCACGTAGAAGAAGGGTGGTCTCAGACGATGAGTCTACACCCATGGCAGTGTCTTCCGTGCCTGATGTCAGACCTTCTACCTCCGGGAATTCTTCTTCTTATCTTGCACATGATTCTGTGGATCGTCTATTCCGCGAAGGTCTTCGTCCGTTCCAGCTATTTCCTCTGATCCTTTGGCCATTTCTTCTCCCGCTGCTGCCTTGCATGTGGCTTTCTCAGATCCTCACGTTTCCGTGCCTGAGACTTCTTCAGCTCCACAAATTTCATTGCACGTGACTCCTTCATCTCAGCCTGCTTCTGTGCCTCCTATTAGAGAAGTAGGGTCTTCCATTAGGGAGATGAGGCAAGTGCTAATTGAGGTTCCAGCTGATGGGAGCCTTTTTATGAAATCCGGCCTGCCCGAAGTGTGGCTGAAGCCTTTGATTGGCCTCACAGAGAGGACCAAGCTAGATAGTCATAGTTCTCTTACCTGGGCTAATGAGGTTGTGCTTTCCTTCTTGAAGGTAACGTTCATTCTTTTGTATCTCATTCTTAAACATGTAATTACCGTATCTGATTGATTTTCTTTTTGTAGATCAATCTCATAGTCACATAACTCGTGAAGAGGATTTCTAACACGGAGCAAGAGCTAAAGGAGTGTCATGTTGAAACAGGGAATTGGAAGGGGCAATATGAAAGCCTGAGGATCGACATGGAATCCTTAGTAGAAGAAAAGTGTACCTTGGAGTGGCAGATGAGAGTCGTGGTTGTGGAGTTGGCAGTGGAGAAGGATTCTTCTAACCAAGCGGACAAAGACAAGAGAATTCTTGAGTCTTCGTTTGCTGAGCAATTATCCCGTGCCTCAGAAGAAGTTAGGAGCTTGAAAGCCTTGCTGGAGCAGAAGGAGGAATACTTAGGCGAGCTTCTGCAGTCACTTACCCGGACTCAGGAGGATCTTCACATTGCTTTAGACAAAATCCAATCTCTGGAGGAGTCAATTGTACCTTTGAGGGCTGCCCATGAAGCTGCTGAAGCTGAGAAGGATGGGCTAAGAGCTGAGCTTCAGATTTGGGAGACAGATTATGAAACTCTCGAAGAGGCGGTAGCTGTCGATGTTAGTTTGGCGTATATGAATTCTCGCCTCGATACATTGACGAAAATGAGTCGGGGAGATTTCGACCTTAACGCTAAAATTGCTAAAATCAAGGAAGCCATGGAAAAGGTTCAACAAGGTTTGAATATTTCCCCACCTGAAGGTGAAACTCTTGTTGTCCGAGCCTCTTCGTCCCAAGCTGCTCTTACTCCCTATGCTAATGAAGAAGTTAATCCCCCTCCTCAAGAAGATTAAGATGTTGGTTCCCCTTTTTTTTTATTTGATTGGTGGTTACCCCCAGCTCCATTGGGGGTAAATTTGGTTCTTTTAAAGTCCCCAACTGACAACTTAGGGGCACCCTAATGTACAGAAACTATATGCGGCTATGTATTAGTTAATATTTAGTTCTTACTTAGCCGTTATTTTTTAATATATGCAAGTATGACTTTTTTGCTTCGAGTTTTGTTTTCACTCTTAAGTCTTTTGCATGTTTAATTTTCGAGGTTTTTCTTTTACCTCTGAGTTTTTGCATAAAGATGCTAAAATTATTCGTACCTTTTCATAGTAGTCACAGTGTTGCATATAAAATGCGAGCCTTCTTGTTGTAGGCATTATTTCTGAAAGAGGGCCCTTTTTTTATCGACACTTAATGAGGAAGACGTCTCAACTTCATAATGGTGTAATAATGCAATAGAGTGATAGGAATTTTTCACATGTTTAAGAATATTTCTGAGGAAAGTTTTTGTTTGAAATTCCACAACATTTTACATGTGTTTGATTATCGTCTAAAACTCATGTTGCAACTGTTTTCTTTTAACAGATTTGATACACTTGTATTTCGTAACTGTTTTTCGTACCTAACAATTTTTTCGAGTTAATACAAGAGAGTAATTGTTTTTCACTCGTAACAGTTTTATTTAGGTTGGGATTTTCACCCGTAACTATTTTTATTATAACAGTTTTTAAAAAGTACGAGGGAAATGCTCTTACATCCATAATTGTTTCATTTAATAACAGTTTTCTGAACAAGTACAAGGATTTTGATCTTTCATCCGTAACTGTTTTATTTGATAACAGGTTTCTATATGAGTACAAAGATTTCGTAACTGTTTTTAGTTACAACAGTTTTTGAATGAGTACAATGATGATGATCTTTTACCCTTAACTTTTTTTTGGTTCCAACAATTTTCTTTTGAGTAAGTACAAAGATGTGCATTTCTTTCTCGTAGCTAACATTTTTCCTTTTAACATGAACATGTTCGAAGGTTTTTTGGATTAGGCTTTGTGTTTGAGTCTTTGGCTCTTTCGATTTTGCTCGTATCACTTGACTTGTTGGGTAGATGAATCTTCAGGCTCGAGCTTTGACTTTTTGATAGTCTTCTTTGCTTCGTCTTAGCCTTCCATACTGTATAGTCCCCCAAGTGTTTGAGCTTTGATGAATGAAATCTCGAGCACTTGACTATTCCTTCCTTGTGCTCCTTTTCCTAAAAAGGAATAACATACGGGACTCGAAGGTATATAGTTTTTAGATGATGACTGCTTAGCCCTTTAAAATGTCCATCAGAAAGTGTAACCCTAGACCGTAAATTCTGTTACTTCCTCGCGTCTTTGCAGGTCTAATATCACCATCTGCTGATGGGTTAGCTTTATGCCTATCATCTAAAAAGGTTAGTAAAATTTTAAACGTTCAAAATAAAATCGAACGTGTGATACCTGACCGGGGGTATTCCTTTTCCTTAGAAGTAGTACTTCTTCAAATGGATGGCATTCCGGCTTGTTGGTATTCTGCCGTCCATAGCTTCCAACTCGTAGGCGCCCTTCCCGGCTATGCCTCAAACTCTGTAGGGTCCTTCCCAATTTGGACTTAGCTTTCCTGCACCTGCTTCTTTTGTTGATTGAAAGACTTTTTTAAGAACGAAGTTCCCAATATTTAAGTATATGAGGCGAGCTTTATGGTTGTAATAACGTTCTATGATTTGTTTTTGAGCTGCCATTCGTAGCGGCTTCTCTTCTTTGTTCGAGTAAGTCCAGATTAATGCTCAGTTCATCGTTGTTTTCATCCTCTGTGGCTGAAATATACCTTATGCTTGGTTCGCCAATATCTACGGGTATTAAGGCTTCTGAGCTATAAACAAGTGCGAACAGAGTTTCTCCCGTGGCTGTTTTTGAAGTCGTTCTATATGCCTATAGTACCGCGGTAACTCATCCACCCAATTCCCTTTGTCTTTTTCTAACCGCTTCTTTAGATTGTTGATGATGACTTTATTTGTTGATTCATCTTGACCATTAGCCACAGGGTGATATGGCGCTGAAGTAATCCGTTTGATTTGCCAACTTTCGAAGAATTTTGTGATTTGCGAGCCTATGAATTGTGGGCTATTATCACACACGATCTCCTTCGGTATTCCAAAGCGACATATTATGTTTCGCCATAGGAAGCTTTTGACCTCTTTTTCTCGCACCTGTTTGAAAGTTTCTGTCTCTACCCATTTTCTATAATAGTCGGTTAGCACGAGTAAAAATTGTACATGTCCTTTAGTTGCGGGAAGAGGTCCTACTATGTCCATTCCCCACTTCATGAAGAACCATGGGGATATTATTGGGTGCAATAAATCCGCTGTTCGGTGCATGTTATTGGCAAACCTTTGGCATCTGTCGCATTTGGATACGAAGTTCTCAGCTTCTTCTTCCATCTTAGGCCAATAGTACTCAACTCTGATTAGGGTTTTTACCAAGGATCTCGCCCCTGCGTGATTCCCACAGTGTCCTTCATGAACTTATTTCATCACTAACTCCGTTTGGTTACGTCCGAGGCATTTCGCTAGGGGACCTCTGAACATCTTGCGGTATAATGAGTTGCGAATGAGGCAGTACCGTGTAGCTTTGCGGTGAAGTGCTTGATCTGCTTTTTTGTCTTCAGGTACGGTGCCCCATTCTGCAAAAAAATTAAAATTTCGTTTCTCCAATCCCAAGTTAAGTTGTTAAAAGTTACCTCATATTTTACAGGGTCGATCACTGAATGATCACTGAATGAAATAGATGTACGACAACTGCATTGTCTTCATTTGTTATTTTCGTGACTGCTGCGAGGTTAGCTAATGCATCTGCTTCTGTATTTTCCACTCTAGGTATTTGTATTACCTTCCACGTTTTGAATTGTCTCACGAGTTCTCGTCCCTTTCCTAGATATTGTTGCATTCGAGTCTCTCGAGCGATATAAGTCCCCTGGATTTGATTTACCACTAGTTGGGAGTCACTTTTTATTGTAATTTGCTCGATTGAGAGTTCTCGTGCCAGTTCTAGACCTACAACAACAGCTTCATACTCTGCTTCATTGTTAGTTATAGGATAACATTTGATAGTTTGTCGTGTCTTTTCACCCGTGGGTGATATTAAGACTATGCCTAAACCGGCACCTTTTACATTGGAAGAACCATCCGTAAATAGGGTCCACAGACCTGGGTTAGCGTCGTTAAAGAGTTGTAACTCTTTTTCCACTTCAGGGACGATGCTATTATTAAAATCAGCGACAAAATCAGCTAAAATTTGAGACTTTATTGCAGTCCTAGGTTGATATATTATGTCATGCTCACTTAACTCTATGGCCCACTTAGCCAATCTTCCTGATAGTTCTTGTTTATGCAGTATATTTCTTAATGTATATGACGTCACAACGGTGATTTGATGACATTGAAAATATGGTCTTAATTTTCTAGATGCCATTATTAAAGCTAAGGCTAACTTTTCTAGATGCGGGTATCTGGTTTCAGCATCTAGTAATGTTTTGCTTACATAACAAATAGGAGACTGTTTACCTTTATCTTCCCTTACCAATACCGCACTTACAGCGATTTTCGCGACAGCAAGGTAGATGTACAGCCTCTCTCATTCCTTTGGCTTTGATAGCAGCGGGGGTTTTGATAGATAAGCTTTCAGATCTTTGAGGGCCTGCTGACATTCTTCAGTCTATTCGAACTGATTTTGTTTTTTGAGAACTGAAAAGAATTTAAAACGTTTTTCGGAAGACCTGGAAATAAATCTTCCTAAGGCTGCAATTCTTCCCGTTAGTCTTTGAACTTCTTTTTTGTTTGTTAGTATATCAGGTATTTCTTCTATAGCTTTAATCTGAGCAGGATTTACCTCTATTCCTCTGTTTGATACAAGGAAACCCAAAATTTTACCTGATTCGACGCCAAAAGCACATTTTTCGGGATTCAGCTTCATATTATACTTGCGTAAAATTTCAAAGGTAATAGAGAGGTACTGGAAATGTTCTTCCGCCCGTGTTGATTTTACCAGCATGTCATCTATGTACATGTCCATCGTCTTCCCCAAATGTTCCTAGAACATCTTGGTCACTAGCCTTTGGTACGTGGCTCCAGCATTTTTTAAGCCAAAAGGCATGACTTTATAACAATAAGTCCCCCTGTTTGTAATGAAGGAGGTTTTTTCCTCTTTTGAGGGATCCATTTTGATCTTATTATAACCAGAATACGCATCTAGAAATCTTAACAATTCATGACCTGCGATGGCATCAATCATTTGATCTATGTGCGGTAGTGGGAATGAATCTTTGGGGCATGCTTTATTTAAGTCAGTATATACACATACTCTCCATTTACCATTCTTTTTAGGTACTACCACATTGTTAGCTAGCCAGTTAGGGTACGTTACCTCCACGTATCGAACCAATTTTCAAGCATTTCTGTACCTCTTCGTCAATCACTTGGTTCTTGAAGGGTCCTTGCTTTCTTTTCTTCTGCTTAACAGGTACGAAAGATGGATCTTCATTTAGTTTATGAGTCATCACTTCTGGTGTGATACCTGTCATTTCTGAATGGGACCACGCAAAATAGTCTGCGTTAGCCTTTAAATAATCAATTAACTTACCTCTTCGATTGGGCTCAGCCTCGTGCCTATGTGCACTTTCTGCTCGGGCCTTTGTTCAAATAGTGAAATAGCTTCGAGCTCTTCCGTGGTTGTTTTGATGTGACCATCTTCCTCCGGTTCTTGAATGTCGTCCGGTCTGGAATCTACGTCCGTATTATTTGATGCATCCTACGTATTGACTTGGTTTAGCTTCTTGTGACTATTTCCTTCTATTCATGTTTGAACAGTAGCTTCTTCCTCACCTGTTTGGAAAATATTTGTTTCCATACCTGTTTGGTTGCCAACTTCTGTGTGGGAGATTTCTTTACCCTTTGATTCATCTGTTTCCACTTTTTTGTTGTAGTGTACCACAGAATTTATATTTCTCGAGGTTTGCTGATCACCTCTAATCTGTTGAATCCCCCATTCGGAAGGGAATTTTATTACCTGATGTAAGGTATATGGAACTGCTTTCATGTCGTGGATCCATGGTCTTCCCATAAACACATTATAAGCCATGTCAGTATCAATGACTTGGAATTTGGTGTTTTTAATTACTCCTTCGGCATAAGTGCTAAGTTCGATTTCTCCTTTGGTTATCACTGTGGAGTTATCAAACCCTGATATGGCTCGTGCCTTTGGGATCACCTGGCTTCCCAAGAGCATTTCTTCCACGACTCATAGCAAAATGATATTGATTGAACTACCTGGATCAATCAACACCCTTTTAACATTAGTGTCATGAATGAGTAAGGATATTACCAGAGCATCATTGTAAGGGAGCATTAGTCCGCTGAAATCTGCATCATCAAAGGTTATATTATCTGTGTCTGGATTTTCTCGAACCCGTTTCCCGTGCGTAATTGTGAATTTCGTGGCTGTTTTGAAAACAACTCCATTTACTTCTTCACCTCCGTGTATCACGTTGACTGTTCTTTTTGGAGATGGGGGCTTTGGGGGCTCCTACCTATTCTTCATATATGCATGCTTACCTTTATCACTAAACAATTCTGTTAAGTAGCCCTGTTTCAATAATTGCGCTATTTCACCTTGTAAAAATCTGCAATCTGCAGTCCTATGTCCATGATCATTATGGAATTCACACCAGAAATCTGGATTCCTTTTATTTGGGTTTGCCGTATTTCTTTGGGCCACCGAACCTTGTCACCCATATTTCTTAATATTGAAACTAGTTTAGGGGTACTTACGTTGAAGGTGTGATCCCCAATTCGGGCATTACCTCTGGTGTCGTTCATCTCGATCCTTTCTGGATCTAGATGAGGATGAGCTTGCATCCCTGTTCGATGGTCTATATTCTGACCTAGGGTTTTCGAACCTGGGACGATATTCACATCCCGAGGGTCCCATGTAAGGATCATACCTGTTTTTACCTGATCTCCTGTCTGTTTCAGAACGTCTGGATCTGGTATGATCTTCATCTCTCGAACGAGCAATAGTATCTTATTCTATTCGGAGTTTGGTACTATACTTGTTATAAACATCATTCCATGTTGTAGCTGGGAATTCTCTCAAGCTTTCCTTGAGTCTTCTCGTGGCTTCTGTACTTTTGTCATTTAGATTGCTCGCAAATGCCATGGCTGCCCAATTATTAGGCACCCTTGGTAGTTGCATTCTTTCGCGCTGGAACCTGTCTACAAATTCACTGAGTAGTTCCGTGTCTCCTTGCTTTATTTTAAATATGTCATCCATTCTTTTCTCGACCGTTTGCGCATCGGAGTGTGCTTTTACGAAAGAATCTGCAAGCTCAGCAAAACAATCAATAGAATTTTCAGGAAGAAGAGAATACCAGGTTAGGGCTCCCTTAGTAAGTGTTTCTCAAAACATTTTGACAAGGACTGATTCAATCTCTTGTTTTGTTAAGTCGTTGCCTTTTACTCTGGTGGTAAAAGCAGTCACGTGGTCGCGTGGGTCAGTTGTTCCGTCATATTTAGGAACGTCAGGCATTTTGAACTTCTTGGGTATAGGCAAGGGTGTTGCACTTGGTTTCCAAGGTTGTTGAGAATATCTATCAACATCAATGCATTTGATAACAGGTGGTACTCCAGGAATTTGCTCGATTCGATCGTTTTGTTCTTTCACCTGTTTCTGCAAGGTTAGTAGTAAATTTTGTAATTTAGAGTTATTAGTCATACCTGGTCTCGTTTCGAGAGATTCATTAGGAGTGTCATCCCTTGATGAGTTTGCCAACCTAGACTGAGGGTTTTCCACGGTGATAGTGTTATCAGGAGGAGGTGTCAGTGATGCAGGTGATGCCGCTGGTAATCCCCTTGCAAATTCTTGCAAAGCTTGGCTCACATACTCTGCAATCATTTGCCTAACCTGATCTTGTTCTACCGTCTGATCATTATTATTATCGTTGTTATTAGATCTATCTGGGGATTGTTCCCTTGAACCACGTGGATTCCTGGAGGTGATGGAGCCGGGGTTCCATTCCTTTGCTGGTTGTTGTCGTTGGAATTCGACATAGTTCAGAGTATATCGCTTGAAAAGCAAACAAAGATTATCATATTCCCGGTAACAGAACCAATTTGTTTAACCAAAGAATTAGATCCTTTGACTAAAGTTATTTTTAGGATAAACTCGACTTTCTAATAATCAAGGAAATAATTATAAGTAAAAAGTAAGAAGTAAATGGACAATGATATGATGCGCAGAAACGTAAAATATATTGTATTCGTGGTTCAAATGATCTTTACAAGTTATATTCTCTTCCCTTATATAGGAAATTTCTTAATATAACGTCTACCTATTACAACGATCGCTCATTAATGACTAATTATTACATTAATGGGACGTTACAAAGAGTAACCGTAACTTTTGCGTGAAGGTTGTCTAACGTGTGAGTCATTAATTGAGGATCTCTGAATCCGCCCGTAGCTCTGTCCGGATTCATTCTGACCGTGTCTCTTCCTTGTCTCAATCAGGTTGAGTTTCCCGTAGCTGATTACCCCGTAGGTTTATTGATATGTGCCTCTTTGTTCCGTACCTCTTTATAGAATCATATCCAGCTGTCATGTTTTCCTTAGTCCACGTAGCCGACTGAGTCATCAAGGATCATCATAGGTGTGAAACTCTTTTTTACCAATACACCAGCACCTTCCCTCGGAGAGATAAAGGAAATAATCTGAGCCTCAAGACATCCTCTGATACATTGGTTTGCTTGCTCCCTCAACATGTGTCTACAAATCCTTTTAAGTGCTTGTAGGAATTTTGATGGGGAGATCCAACGGAATACCCACGTTGCTCCAGAAGTGTCAACATGACATTAGTTATTTGAAAATTTGTCGTCCGGATTCAGGGTGGGACAATTGCACTGGCATACGCCTCGTTCGGAAGCACCCTAGGAGTAACTCTGGGAGGAGGCGGGGGAGGGTCTGGAATATTATCATTGGGATTGTCCTATCGGCCCCGTCTTTGAGCTGGAGGCATTTTATGCAACTCATCTTCCCCGTTATCATCTACCTATTCCCCCGGTATAATATTTGCCAAAGATAAGCCATAAGTACTTGTATTGATTGAAACACATGAGTTAACAAAAAGAAGGAAAGAAAAACAATCTACACCACTACTCAAATAGATAGTCAACACAGTTATAACTCCCCGGCAACGACGCCAAAAAGTGATCTATGCCCACCTATACCACTATTAAGTAGCAAGGCAAGGTCGAAGCAGCTTTTACCCGACAGGGTCGGGATCGATATCCACAGGGAGTTATGCAATGAGAGTCGAGTTTCTACTTGGTTTAATGGTGTTTCATGTTCTTAATTGCTCTTCTCAACATAATTGGTTTTGTATCTATACTAAAGTTAAGTCTAAAGAGAACTATTATCTAGTTAACTACAATATTTATTTATGGATTTTTGTCAAGTGATTAAAGGCACTAGGGTTGCAACTTACTCCTAGGCAGGTGACTATTGGGTCTAAAATCTAGGATAATTTTGTGAATTATGGGCAAATGACATAACCTCATACTAAATTACTCACCCAATACCTCTCGGTAATTTGGGTGACTTTGCCCGAATTGGCTTTCTCAAGCTCAATTGGGTGTGACAACAAATCAAATGAAATGGCTCAAGTCGGGTATCACTATCTCTAGTTTTTACCCTTTTATTGGGGCTATCAATCTATTGATTTCACCCCAATACCTTGTTAGCCTATTTACCTTGACTTGGGTAATCCCTCTCAAGAATAACCCTAGTCAAAAAGGCATGAATTAGTGTTTGCAACCACTAACCCAATGAATTAAGCATGAAATAGACCAAAAATTCAAACACCCAATTATAAATTCATCCTAAAATAGAAGACACATTAGTTACCCACACTAGGGTTTGGTCACAACCGTAGATTGAGGGTCTAGCTACTCATTTTCATGGAAGAAAATAAAATAGATGATGAAATTAAACCCATAAAATGTTGATTACAAGAAGAAACTCTAAGAAGTATTGTAGAATCTAAGCTAAAATTACTCAAAACGGAATAAAATCACTATTCACTAGTTCACTCTAACGTCTGATGCCCTAAAAATGAGAAACAGTTGTATTTATACAAGGCTGAAAATATTGGACAAAATGGCCCATACGGAGATTTCTCTCCCAGCGGAAACACTCCAGCGGATTGGCTTTCACTGTAGCGGAAGAATAACCGCTAAAGCATTTCTGGACATGGGCACTCTCTGAATCTACATTCTGCTCCTAGTGGAATTTTACAACGCCGCAGCGATTCCTGAAAGTGCGACAGCGAAATAATACCGTTGACCACGCTATTGTGAATATCCCATGTTGGAAAGTCTCTGATCTTGGGAATCCTCTCCCAGCGGATATTTGAACGTTGCAGTGACAAGGACAGTGCTGCAGCAGAATTTTGGCTTGGACAGCGGCTCAACTAGGTGTCAAAAACACACTCTCTGAAGTTTGGACCACTACAGCAGATGGAATTCCGCTGCAGCAAAGTGACAACCGTTGCAGCGGAATATTGGCGCTCTCAACGCTTCTACGTGGTTCTGGAACAGTGCAAGTTTTGCTCCTCTTTGAGTTATGTTTAGTCAATATCTTCAATTCAACTCAAATCCTGCAACTTAAACAACTTGCATCAAATTTCGGGAGTATCTTAATACAATATTACCTCAACCAAGGCAACGAGTGTAAATACCACTTATACCACTATTAAGTAGCAAGGCAAGTCGAAGCAGCTTTTTCCCGACAGGGTCGGGATTGATATCCACAGGGAGTTATGCAATAGGAGTCGAGTTTCTACTTGGTTTAATGGTGTTTCATGTTCTTAATTTCTCTTCTCAACATAATTTGTTTTGTATCTATGCTAATGTTACGTCTAAATAGAACTATTATCTAGCTAACTACAATATTTTTTATGGATTTTTGTCAAGTGATTAAAGGCACTAGGGTTGCAACTTACTCCTAGGCGAGTGACCAATGGGGTCTAAAATCTAGGATACGTTTGTGAATTATGGGCAAATGACATAACCTCATACTAAATTACTCACCCAATACCTCTCGGTAATTTGAGTGATTTTACCCGAATTGGCTTTCTCAAGCCCAATTGGATGTGACAACAAATCAAATGAAATGGCTCAAGTCGGGTATCACTATCTCTAGTTTATACTCTTTTATTGGGGTTATCAATCTCTTGGGTTCACCCCAATACCTTGTTAGCCTATTTACCTAGACTTGGGTCATCTCTCTCAAGAATAACCCTAGTAAAAAAGGCATGAATTAGTGTTTGCAACCACTAACCCGATGAATTAAGCATGAATAGACTAAAAATCAAACACCCAATCACAAATTCATCCTAAAATAGAAGACCCGTTAGTTACCCACACTAGGGTTGGGTCACAACCCTAGCTTTAGGGTCTAGCTACTCATTTTCATGGAAGAAACTAAAATAGATGATGAAATTAAACCCATAAATGTTGATTACAAGAAGAAAATCTAAGAAGTATTGTAGATTCTAAGCTAAAATTACTCAAAACAGAATAAAAGCACTATTCACGAGCTCACTCTAACGTCTGATGCCCTAAAAATTAGAAAATGTTGTATTTATACAAGGCTGAAAATACTGGACAAAATTGCCCCTACGGAGATTTCGCTCCTAGCGGAACTCTAAGTGCTCCAGCAGATTGGCTTTCGTTGTAGCGGAATAATAACCGATGCAAAGTTTCTAGGCCTGGGCACTCTCTGAATCTACATTCCTCTCCTAGCGGAATTTTACAGCACCGCAACGGTTCCTGAAAGTGGGGCATCGAAATAATACCGCTGACCGCGCTATTGTGAATATCCCAGATTGGCAAGTCTCTGATCTTGGGAATCCTCTCCCAGCAAATATTTGAACGCTGCAGTGGCGAGGACAGTGCTGCAGTGGAATTTTGGCGTGGACAGCGGCTCAACTTGGTCTCAAAAACACACTCTCTGAAGTTTTGACCAGGGCAGCGGATGGAATTTCGTTGCAGCGAAGTTACAACCGCTGCAGCGGAATATTGGCGCTCTCAGTGCTTCTACTGGGTTCTAGGAAAGTGCATGTTTTGCTCCTCTTTGAGTTATTTTTAGTCAATATCTTCAATTCAACTCAAATCCTGCAATTTAAACAACTTGCATCAAATTTTGGGAGTATCTTAATGCAATTTTACCTCAAAACCTATGAAAAAGAGAGTAAATAATGGGTAAAAATCCCTAGTTATCAACAGGCGCCAATTGGAATTGCCAAAAATAGTGTGTACAATATAAAAAGAAGACATATCCACATTAGACATGGTACAGTAAAACAATTGTTGAAACATGGTGTTATTTCCTTGGAATATGTAAGATCCGAAAGAAATTTGATCCTTTAACCAACAGTTTGGCAAGGAGAGTTATCCTTGAAACGTCGAGGTGGGTGGGGCTAAAGCCCATGGATTGAGGAAGTATGGTGGATACCCGTTTGTGGTCAAACGAAGTCATATGAGACCTCAATATGCACTACATTTTCTATCCCTATGGCGTGTGGTAGTGCTTTATAAGGTTGAGTTTATTTTTCTCTTAATGACTCCATAGACTTAAGGTAGTCTATGTGTAGATAGACTTGATGGAATCACCTACGTGAGTGTAAAGGTGCGGTCGCCTTTTATGAAAGACTTGGGTTATCTTTCTGGAGCATCTATGGGACCCAAGGTATGTGCATGACCATAAAAGCACTTTATTGGTATCGCGGAGTTTGCATAAAATTAAGGATATAGTATGTGTTGTGGGGGTCTCAACTAATGTTCATTCAGTTCAAGAGTACTTCACTTTGTGGGTGTTAGTTGTTGCCTCATTTCACTACATGTCAATTCAAATCGAAAGATATTGACACTTAAGTACATGTTCCTTCTTTTGCATAAAATTGTTCTTATTTTATTTTTGTCTTTGCATTAGTGGGGGATTGTTGGTATTATTAATCTTGTTAATGCAAAGCGAAAGATTTCTTTGGGGTCCCATTTCTTTCTTTACTTCATTGTCTTTTCTGAAAGATAAAGTGTCCCTCATTGGTGGTGTAAAGTCATTTCTTTCTCTTTATATTGAATTGCTCTTTGTTGGGCTTGTAAAGAGCTAGTAAAAAGGAGTGGTCTCGCGCGTGTTGATACCCAATTTTTTTCTCATATTTCAAAAATACATATATACTTTAAAAATAGCATATTTGTATCATCATTAGTTTACAAACCTATACAAGCATTTTTCTATAATTGTCCATAATATTTTGAGCTTTAAATTAATTTTCTTATATTTTTTATTATATAAATATCTAGTAATTATTTTTAAAATTATTTTGTGATGACTTAGTTACCAAATATTATTATTTGAATCCATAATCATGATTCAAACATTTTTTATTCTATTTTTTATAATTGCATTAGCATTTTTAAGCTATTTATCCAATTTTGCAATAATGACCTATATTCGTACATAAAGGCTCTTTGTTTTATATTATTAATGTCAAAATGGAATATTTATGTTTTTATAATACAAATTTATTATTTTAAGTATTTCAGTGCATAAATAATATTTTTATTTATTTATCAAGCATTTGAGTGCGGACCACACAATTTTGAGTGCGGCCGCACAAGTCCAAACCTTAAAGTTCTGATTCTCTGAAGTGTTTGAGTGCGGTCGCACATATCTTTATTCGGTCACACAATTTTTCTGCGGACCGCCAAATTTTGAGTGTGGTACGCACATTTAAAACACACTACTTCCTTATTTTGCCAGTTGTGCGGACCGCACAAAAATGTGTGCGGCCGCACAATTCAAACAGTGTCGGCCCTAAACTTAGAGTTCTTGCAAATGTTTCACATATTAAGCATGGTGTGCACAAATTAACAAAATTGGTGCTCTACCCAATCCCTAATGAACATGTATGAATTACCCACATGATATTGAAGCACAAATGACATTTTTATGTCTAAAATTGACTAAACTCGAAGAAACCAAAAATAAAAATTGAGAAAAATGAACAAAAATCGTCATGAATTGAACATACCAGTAGTAAATGATGCAGAAAAGAATCTAGCTTGATGAATTGAGTGTGATTTGTGAACAATTTTGGGTTGCACAGTGTTTTTGTTTTATGTCTTGGGAGTTCAGAGAGCATAAAGTGTGAATAATGGTGAAAAGTCCTATTTATACCCGAGCAAAGTCGGTCAAAATCCCACCTGAGTGCAGCCGCACAACTCTGAGTGCGGTCCGAACTCCTTATCTGTACATGATTGGAGCTCTGCGGTCCGCACAAAAATGAATGCGGCCGCATAACCTTATGTGATCCGCATAATTTTATGTGTGGTTCGCATAATTTTATGTGCGGCCGAATTTTGGCCACTTTGCTACAAAATCAAACCTCATAGAGTTGGTGATTTTGGGTCCTTGTGCAGCCGCAGAGTGTCAGACCCTTCTCTGTGGTTGCAAACAATTTTGTTTGGTGCAGTTCGCATAAGTTCAACACTTGGCCAATACACACTCATTCCCGTAATTCACTTCAAAATCGGTTAGCTCAATACAAAACCTATCTAGAAAGAAGAAAAATGAAAAAAATGAAAAGAAACATGGGTTTCTTCCCTTGAAGCTCCTGATTTAACGTCGCGGCACGAAGCAGGTTACCATCAATCACTTGAAATGAAGCAACACCACAACGTGGCCATCATCAACCTTGCCAAGATAATGTTTCACTCGGTGACCATTGACTCTAAACGCTTCACCATTCTTGTTCTTTAAGTATAATGCACCAAAGGGTGTCACATGCACAACTTCAAATGGGCCACTCCACTTGGATTTCAACTTTCCCAAAAACATCCGCAACCGAGAATTGAACAATAGCACAAGATCGCCTTCTTTGAACTCTTTATTGCGGGTATAGTTGTCATGGAGATACTTTATCTTGTCCTTGTACAAGGATGAACTTGAATATTCATGGAACCGGAATTCATCAAGCTCATTCAATTGTCCCACCCTTAAGTTGGCGGCGACATCCCACTAAAGATTAAGCTTCTTGAATGCCCACATAGCCTTGTGCTCAAGTTCCACCAGTAGGTTACAAGCTTTCCCGAACACTAACCGATACAGAGACATACCAATTGGTGTTTTGTAAGTTGTCCTATAAGCCCAAAGAGCATCATCAAGTTTTTACGACCAATCAATCCAGTTGGCATTTACGGTCTTTGATAAAATACTCTTGATCTCCCGATTGGAGACTTCATCCTGTCCACTTGCTTGAGGATGATAGGGGGTCGACACTTTGTGAGTGACACCATACTTTGTGAGTAAGGTATCAAAAGCTTTGTTGCAAAAGTGCGATCCCCCATCACTAATAATGGCCCTTGGTGTACCAAACCTTGTGAAGATGTTCCTTTTTCAAAAATGTCACCGCACTCTGAGCTTCATTATTGGGCAAAGCCACGGCTTCAACCCACTTTGACACATAATCCACAGCTACCAATATATAAGTGTTCCCACAAGAGCTCACGAACGAACCCATGAAATCAATGTCCCTCACATCAAAAATGTCAATCATGGTGGTGAGGGGCATCTCATTTTTTATGGAAATCCCATCGGCCATTTAACATTCATCACAACGCTTGACGAGATCGCTAGAGTCCTTGTAAAGAGTAGGCCAATAGAATCCACAACTTAACACCTTTGTAGTCATTTTCGCTTCATCATGATGACCACCATATGGAGAAGAGTGGCAAGCCTCAAGAATTCCCATTTGTTCTTCCTTCGGTACACATCATCGATTCACACTATCAGTAAAAATCCGGAAAAGATAGGGCTCATCCCAATTATATTCAAGGCAATCCCGATTGAGCTTCTTTCTTTGGTTTGAAGAGAGCTCATTCGGTAAAATACCACTCACAAGATAATTGGCTAAGTCGGCGAACCATGGAATCCCGGTCATAGAAATGGCTAGGAGTTGCTCGTCGGGAAATGAATCATTTATCTCAAGGCCATTATGTGGCCTCCCCTCCTCCTCCAAGTGAGACAAATGGTCTGCCACTTGGTTTTCACTTCCCTTGCGATCTTGAATCTCTAGATCAAGCTCTTGCAAAAGAAGTAACCACCGTATTAGTCCTGCTTTAGAATCTTTCTTGCTCATTAAATATCAAAGCGTCGCATAGTCGGTGTGAACAATCACCTTTGTACCCATCAAGTACGGGCGGAACTTCTCCATAGCAAAGACAATAGCAAGGAGCTCTTTCTCGGTCATTGTGTAGTTGACTTTGCCTCATTCATGGACTTACTAGCATAGTAGACCGGGTGGAAGATCTTGTTGATACATTGCCCCAACACCGCTCCAACTGCCAAATCGCTTGCATCATACATTAGCTCAAAAGGTAAGCTCCAATTCGGTGCGGTGATGATAGGAGTAGTATTCAACTTATACTTGAGAAATTAGAATGCCTTCATACAATCTTCATTGAAATGGAACTTGACATCCTTCTCCAAAAGTTTGCACAAGGGGTTTACCACCTTAGAAAAGTCCTTGATGAATCAGCGATAGAACCCCGCATGACCAAAGTATCTCCTCACTCCCTTCACGGATGTAGGGAAGGGAGCTTGGAGATCACTTCAATTTTGGCTTTATCAACCTCAATACCATGCTTTGAAATCTTGTGACCGAGGACAATGCCTTCCTCGACCATGAAGTGACATTTCTCCCAATTCAAAACCAAGTTTGTTTCCTCACATCTTGCTAATACCTTGTCCAAGTTATTCAAACACTCTTGAAAAGAATTCCCCACCACGAAAAAATCATCCATGAAAACCTCAAGAAAGTCCTCCACCATATTGGTGAAGATGTCTGTCATACACCGTTGAAAGTCGTCGGTGCATTGCATAACTCAAATGGCATCCGCGATAATGCAGAAGTACCATAGGGACAAGTGAAATTTTCCTTCTCTTGGTCTTCAGAAGCAATAAGAATTTGATTGTAGCCTGGGTATCCATCAAGAAAGAAATAAAAAGCACGTCTGACCATCCTATAAAGCATTTGATCAAGAAATGGAAGCGGAAAATGCTCTTTCCGAGTGACTTTGTTTAGCTTCCTATATTCCATGCACACTCTCCACCCGGTGACAGTTATTGTGGGGATCAATTCATTCTTGTCATTTATTATCATAGTCATGCCCCCTTTCTTTGGGACACATTGCACCGGAGAGGTCCATGAGCTATCGAAAATGAGGTAAACAGCCCCGGCATCCAACCATTTGATGATATCCTTCTTAACTACCTCTTGCATTGCTTTATTTAATCTTCTTTGATGTTCCGCAGAGGGTTTGGCATCCTCCTTCAAAATAATCTTGTACATGCAAAAGGCGGGGCTTATACCTTGAATATTCGCCAATGTCCAACCTATAGCTTTCTTCCTCTTTTGGAGCACCGCCAAAGTAGAATCTAACTTCACGCTAGTCAAGCAAGAGGAATGAATAACAGGTAAAGAGGAACAAGGGCAAAGAAACTCATACCTGAGATGTGAAGGCAAAGGCTTTAACTCTAAGGTGGGAGGCTCCTCGATTGAGAGCTTTGTTGGAGGAGTCTTCCGGTTCTCAAGATCTAAGGACACTTTTCAGGGCTCATAAAGCCTTACCTCTCATCCTCATAATGATTAAGCAACACAACTTCCAAGGTATCCTCAACATTCATCACAACACTAGCATCATCAAAAATTACTTCGGTCACTAAGTCCGCTGGAAGGATGAACTTATCAACCCGAACTAACACATCATCAATAATTCCCAATGGTCTCTTCATAGTCCGATTCACCATTTTGAAACCTCATATATGTGGGACTTTGTTGCCCAATTCCAAAACTTTTGAACGCAGAGTAGGGCATCAAGTTAATACTTCCCCCAAATCACATAGAGCTTTAGCAAAGTCGACGCTCCCAATAGTGCAAGGGATTGTGAAAGCGTCGAGATATTCCAATTTCGTATCCATTGAGTTCATAATAGCACTCACTTGATGTGTCATCTTCATAGTCTCACAATTCATTGATCTCTTCTTTGTTACCAAATCTTTCATGAACTTTGCATAACCAGAGATTTGTTTCAACGCCATAACCAATGACACATTTATGGAAAAATTCTTCATCATATAAATAAACTTATTGAATTGGTCCTCACTATTTTTCTCTACGAGCCTTTGAGGATATGGAGGAGGAGGCCTTGGCATTGGTGTTTTGGTCTTTTGCACTACCGGTTCTAGTATGTCATTCACGTGCTCCCTAGACGGGTTCACTTCCTCTTGAGTTTCCTCCACACTTTCATCAATGTCAATCCTCACTTCTTTGTTAGCTTGAACAACATTACTTGGATTTTCATATTCTTGAACCAACACATCATCATCTACAATTCTTCTTTGATTTGAGGTGATTGCATCACCACCTCTTTCGCTCCTCGTGGTTACGACCATGGAATGTCCTGTATTGCTCCCACCCTTCTGTTTCACCAATGTATCGCTAGGTAGTTCCCCCTTAGGACGAGTATTTAAAGCTTGCGAGATTTGGCCAAGTTGAACCTCCAAATTGCGGATTGAAGTGTTGTGGGAGGCTAATTGAGCATCAGATTCGGCATTTTTCTCCATAATTTGTTTGAACATATTTTCAATATGTCCCATTTCATTATTGAAAGAAATAGAACCTTGAGACGGATATGGAGGCGGGTTTCTTGGTTGTTGATACATCGGAAGCCTTTGAAAGCCCGACCGTGAATTCCCTTGGTTATTATTGTTCCAACCCCCTTGGTTGTTGTTGCCTCCCCAATTGCTTTGATTGTTGCCACCCTAATTGCCTTGATTGTTTCCTCCCCAAGTGCCCTAGTTACCTTGATTATTCCAATTGCCTTGGTTGTTGTTACCATCACTCCAATTGCCTTGGTGGCCTTGGTTGTTACAATTTCCTTGATTTTCTTGTGATCTCCATTGTTGTTGATTTTATCCTTGAGCAGTATTTTTTCTTACCTTGATAATTGTTGACATATTGCACTTCTTCTTCTTGTTCATTAAATGAATTACCTTGGTCATACCCATTATCATCTTGCATGAATTGTTCCGGACGGCGTTGCCTTTGTTGACCTTTTTCGTCTCTTGTTCATCATCATATTCACCTATTCCGCATTCACTTGCTACGGCCCTTGAACTTGTTGAAGCTGAGCTTTGGCCAATTGGTTCATTGTGGTCATCAACTCGGTAATAGCTTGCCCATGATCATGTAGGTTAATTACATTTAGGTCACCTTGAGGAATGTTGGCCCTACTTTTCCACGCCGACAAGGTATCCGCCGTTTCATCCAAAATTTCACAAGCTTCGGCATAAGGCATGTTCATGAAGTTTCCCCTGATGAGTTGATTTACCATACATTGATTTGTTGTGTTGATCCCCCTATAGAAGTTCTGTTGGATCATTGCCTTGGTCTCATCATTATTCGGGCACTCTTTAACCATGGTACGATATCTTTCCCAAATCTTGTGCAATGGCTCATTGGGCTCTTGCTTGAACGCTAGAATTTCATCTCGTAATGTAGCCATGTGCCCCGAAAAGAAGAATATGGCAATGCATTTTTCGACCAACTCATTCCATGTATGGATAAAATGATTGGGTAATCTCTCTAACCAGTGCAATGCCTTTTCCCGTAGAGAAAAGGGAAATAGCCTCAAATGTAGTGCATCCTCGGAAACATTTGTTTTCTTGCTCCCCAACAAGTATCGACGAACCCCTTGAGATGCTTGTAAGAATTTTGGCTTGGAGCCTCGGTGAAGAATCCTCGTTGCTCATATAGTGTAAGCATCATGTTGCTGATTTAGAATTTACCCGCCCTAATACGTGGCGGGACTATAGCACTTTCATAACCCTCGTTTGGCAACACCGGGTGCGATGCCACTCTTGGTTGAGGTGGGGGAATGACAGAAACATTATCATGAGGCGGTCGACCTCGCCTGTTTACTTGAGGTTCGGGGAGAACCTCTTCTCCTTGATCATCGTCCACTTCCTCCACCAATGGAAAATTCCCGATGGGCTCATTGTTGAGAGCCATTCTCTTACCTATAAGCAATTGAGAAACAAAATTAGTGACTCGGAAGGAAAAGAAGACAAATCACACAAAAACCAAGATATATAGCTAAATCTATTTTAACTCCCCGGCAACGGCGCCAAAAATTGATCTCACCCAAACTCACACCACAAATATAGGTAGTGAGGCGATCGAAGAAATAATAAAAACCCAATGCAAGTCGGGGTCGAATCCATAGGGAGTTAGATTTGGGATTACGTATATATTTAGTGTGAATGTATGATATGGTGTAGATTACACTTCCACATTCTCGATTGTTGCTTCTACTTCTACCTTAAGATATTGGTTTCAATTATATAACAAGGAGACAGTATTTTTGTTTTGGTTATTTTTCAAATGATAAAAAGATTTAGGGTTGCGACTTCCGCCTAGTTGGGGAGGGACAGGAAAATTATCATGAGGCGGTCGACCTTGCCTGTTTACTTGAGGTTCGGGGAGAACCTCATCTCCTTGATCATCGTCCACTTCCTCCCCCAATGGAAAATTCCCAATGGGCTCATTGTTGAGAGCTATTCTCTTACCTATAAGCAATTCAAAAACAAAATTAGTGACTCGGAAGGAAAAGAAGACAAATCACACAAAAACCTAGATATATAGATAAATCTGTTTTACTCCCCGGCAACGGCGCCAAAAATTGATCTCGCCCAAACTCACACCACAAATATAGGTAGTGAGGCAATCGAAGCAATAATAAAAACCCAAAGCAAGTCGGGGTTGAATCCATAGGGAGTTAAATTTGGGATTTGGTATATATTTAGTGTGAATGTATGATATGCCCTAGATTACACTTCCACATTCTCGATTGTTGCTTCTACTTCTACTTTAAGATATTGATTGCAATTATATAACAAGGAGACAATATTTTTGTTTTGGTTATTTTTCAAATGATAAAATATCTAGGGTTGTGACTTCCGCCTAGTTGGTTACCTAACGGATTTAGATCTTTAGGGCATGTTTGGTTGATCGGGATATAATATAGAAATCACACTCAATTACCCACTTTATACCTCTTTGTAGTTTGAGTGACTTTTCCCAATTTGGGTTTCTCAAGTCCAAATGGGTATTCCACAAAGCAAGTGATAAATGCTCTAGTCGGGTCTTACTATCTCTAGGTTTGACCATTTAATTGGGGCTATCAATTTCTTGAGTCCACCCAAATTCCTAGTTAGCCAAGTTTTCCTAGACTTAGTCTCTCTTTCTCAAGTAGAGGCTAAGTCAAATAGGCATGAATCAACGTTTGTAACCATTAATTCTAGAATTTAAGCAAGAACATGGCTAAATATCACATATCCAATCATAAATAATCCCTAAATCAATAACTCATTAAGTACCTATACTAGGGTTGGGTCACAACCCTAGCTAAGGGTTTAGCTACTCATAGAAGATGAATAAATACAAGAAGAAATTAAGATAAAATGCATAATAATTGATTGAGGAAAGAAAATCTAATGTTTTGAAGCTAATCTAGTACAATGTTACCCAAAACAAAAATTAAACACGGTTCGGGTGCTCTATACTGATACCACTTAACCTAATAATGACAAAAAGTTCTATTTATACTAAGCTAAAATATGTGACAAAAATACCCCTGCTAAGGTTGTGCGTCTGCACAATTCTGTGTGCGGCCCACATGTTGAGATTGACTGGCCAATTGGACTTTCTACGTTCGCATAAAAGTGGGATGCGGCTTCACTTCATCTAACTTGTGCGGACTGCACATTTCTGAGTGTGGCCGCACACTTGAGATTGGACTGGGGCTAGACATTCTTCTATGGGACGCACATTTGTGAGTGCGGCCTCACTTTGGCTTCTGCGGCCGCTCAATATTCATGTGGACTGCACATCAACATCATAGCTCTCAGAACCTGATCTTTTGCGGGCAGCACAATTATGAGTGCGGCCGCACAATAGTAATGCGGTCCGCACAATAGTAATGCGGTCCGCACACCATAAATCTCAAAAATGCAAGTCATCTTAAGTTTGTTTTCTACGACCGCACAATAATTATGCGGTCCGCACTTTGTGAAGAGAATTCATTAGTGCTCCTTCCGAGTTTGCGACCACACACATTATTGTGCGGTCCGCACTGTAGGCCTTTTTGCCTTGTTTTTGTCCTTGTCCAATTTTTACTCCCTTTTAGTTGATTTTCACTTATTTGACTCCTTTCCCCATATTCATGCAAGAAAGCACATATTATTAGTTCTCGACAAATACCTTTAAGCATTTTTGAGCTAAAACGCAAGTAAGCAGTCAAAATCCCTACTTATCAAGAGCCCCAACTGGCCAATTATTTTGGGCACTAGCAAGTTGCCCCATTTGTCACTCCAAAATTCTCATCGCTTCTGCTTGGGCCTGCCGGTCAGCCATTAATTTTTTAATCATCTATGTTGTTTGGGCCTGCTGGGCGGCCATTAATTTCTTTATCATCTCTTCAAAGTGACTCGTCGAGTTTGCATACTGGTCAGCCTGAGGTGGTCTATATTGTTGTTGACGTGCTTGTGGCCTGTACTGATTCTGAGCACCTTGGTTTCCACTCCAAGTGAAGTTTGGGTGGTTCCTCCAGTTAGGATTGCAAGTGTCCCCATATTGATTAGCCTAGCCTCGATTTGCATTACTCACAAAATATACAAACTCTGGATTTGCTGGGCATAGATTGCTCATGTGATCTTCTCCTTAAACTTCACAAAAAATTTGAACCTGTTGCATTGGCTGGGCTTGTTGCTTGTTAATAACCAAGATCAGTTGATTGACTTGGTTGGTCAATACGGAAATCTGCGCTGATAATGCAGAGACGACATCTAGCTCGAGAACCCCTGCAGATTTATACATTGTGTTTCTACCCATCTCCCCTTGCCAATCCGGATTGCTTTTGGAGAATTTGTTCAATAATGCATATATCTCATCAAAGCTTTTCTCCAACACTTGACCTCCAGCTACAACATCTACCAAAATCTTTGTCTCAGGATGTAGCATTTCTATGAAAGTGTGAGCTAACACTTCATTTGTCTTATTGTGATGATGACAGTCTCTGGGCAGCCCCTTGAACCTCTCCCAAGCTAAGTATAAAGACTCCCCCGATTTCTGTTTGAAGGCGACTATCTCACTTCTGATCTTTTGCATTTTTGCCTGAAGGGAAGAACCTTGCCAAAATTTCCCTTGCCAGATCATTCCATGTTATAGTAGAATTAGTTGGTTCTGCCTTCAGTCATCGCTTTGCTTCTCCCAATAGAGAGAGCGGGAAATGTGTGAGCCTCACATAGTCTGGAGTGACCCAATTAGTGATTTAAATATCACTAATCTCCAAGAAATTCAGGATATATCGTTGTGGATCCTCGTGTGGAAGACCCATAAACTGCTCATTCCCATGAAGTAGTTAGTTCATGCTCTATTTCAGCTCAAAGTGCCCAGTAATTCTGGGCTTCACAATGCTGGAGGTGACATTAGCAATGCTTGGCATCGCCACCTCCTGAACAGCCATATGTTTCTCCTCTGCCATGTTCACAAGAAATTGAACGAGTGCGTGAAGATTATTTGTATCCCTTGCTTCCCTCAACTTCCTATGAAATGTTCTCTCAGGTTTGGGGTCAAAGCCTTGAAGCCTATCTTGGCTTCTGACCATTCGCATTCAATCAAGGTTCCTAAGAGTAGAGCAACAATCTAGTAACGTTAGACTTGACGAAATAAACAATTAAAGAAAAAACTAGAAAGAAGTCAATATTAAAGTCCCCGGTAATATCGCCAAAAACTTGTTGCTCTCAAACGCACATGCAAGTATACATGATCGTACAAGTAATAAAATGATAAGTCGAGTATCGAACCCGCAAAGACTTGTATCAACAACCCACTAAATTCACCAAGATTTTTATTCAGTCGAGCCAAATTCGAGTACAAGAGTGTGATTATACTAAACTATAATTCTAAATAGTAACTAAATTATCAAGAAGTCAAATAGTGATTGCGTATTCAGTAGAGACAAATATTCCAGGGTTGTGATTGATTCACCAATCTTATTGTGTTCTAGTTAACTCTCCCTTGCATACAATTCACTCATAATTGCTAATTAATCGAACAATTGCTCTAGTAACCTTCTCCTGAAGTACTACATGCCTATTCAAAATAGATTAATGCATATATTCCTACGAAATCAATCTATTAAGAACGCATTAAGATTACGATATTTTATTAACAAGGTGACTAGGTATATTCCTATCCTAACCCCCCCCCCCATAGTTAAGATCGAACTCTCTTCAATGTTTCTCACGTGTATTCTCCCTTCAAAGTGGCATCTCCCCTCCAAAATAGGCTTTAGTCTTGCTTTTATACGCATTGGGTAGGTCTAGGGTCGAAATAACCTTGTCCCCGGCAAAGTTGGACAAAATCAAGTCACCACCGTCCAGCCCAGCACCCCACGATGGCCCTGGCGTTGGGTTGTTAAACATTTTGCCTAGGGCGTCACATGTGGTGTGGAGCGCTGCCTGTGGCGCCGAATATTCAACTTTTTCTTTTTCCGTCTGTTTGGGTCTAATCTGGCACATTTCGCCCCCAATTACTTTCGGATTATTCCTACACATAAAACCACCCCGAATTAATATAAATCAACACATTTTACATCCGATATCAACGAAACACGAGTAAAACATGAGGCGATATACATATAAATTTATATACTTTAAGCTAAGAGCACGTTTGGCTTAGCTGATTCAGAGTAGCTGATAAGCATTAGGTGCTGAAAAGTACTTTTAAGTGCAGAAGCTGATTTAAAAAATAAGCAGTTACGTGTTTGGATAAAAGTGCTCAAATTAATAATAAACAACTGAAATTGTTTGATTAAAAAGTGCTGATAAGCTTTTTTTTTAATGTTAAAATGACTCAAATGGCCTTATAACAATTTACACTACCAAAAACGTTATTTTCTTCAAAATTTTAGATTCTAAAAAGATTCTACCTATTTATCATGTTATTTTAATTTAAAAATTGATTTAATAATATCTTTTTTTATAAATATAATTTATGTTATGATAAGTATACAATCATAAATTAGAAGGGGTAGAGTATAAATTAACGAAAGTTAAGAAAAAAACCTTAAATAATGCACACGGTGTTTGTAAAGAAGAAACAAGCACTTAATATGTATTGAAGAACTGGGATAAAGTAAAACTATGCGAAAAATTTTGTTTTAAAAAGAAGTATTTTAGGGATAAAATAGTAAATATTTTGTCAAACATAAAGTGTTTATAAGCTGAAATTTGATAAGGCGAGGGAGACCAACTCATGACTTTTGGCTTATTTTTGGCTTGTAAGCACTTAACTTATAACCTGACAAAACAAAATTTGTTTGCAACAAACAAACTACAAATGTCACAAGCATACTTGAATTTGCTTCATCATTCGCAGCTCCTTTGGAAGTTACATACAATTTATAGAGAGAAATTAATATTCTTAGGAGTACTATTATGTGATATTTTTTGTTTATCGAGAATTGATAATTTTTTATTAAATTAACTCAATATTTTAGAATTAAAATTAAAATATGCAAGAACAATACAAAAAAGTACTATAAACTACAATTCTTCCCATGTCAATATACAACAAAATATATAATATAATTAAAGATATCTGATCACATAGTTTAAATCTCGGTAAAAAGAAAATATCAGACGCAGGCCATAGTCTCGATATATCGGTGGGCGTCATACCATTGAAACACCGAAACATCTTCCCACATAACAGGAATCTTTCCTTTCTCTACAAGCGCAACCTCCTTAATAATCATACAACGAGAATCATATTCAATGATAACATCTGGCGTACTTACCAAGAATCTTGTTGTCTGTTCCTTGTCATCCAGAACAACACATACTACATTACAAGTGCGACGATTCACATCTACTAAATCAAATTCTTCACTCAACATTTGGGGATACATAGTACGCACAGAACTAAAATCAACCCTATACTTCACAAACCACTGAGAGTAATCACTTTCCAATTCAAGAACCTCAAAACTCATTGAACTAAATCCATGTACCTCAATAAGATGCAAATGTCCACTTGACGCCCCAAAATACCTTATATTCCTTTTTAACATGCCATTTGGAATCACAGTGCTAGGCATTGTTTTAAAGCACAATGAATCCAAATCGAACCTTAAAAAGGATCCATTTTCACTGACCCAATGCATACAGCCATTCAAGAAAACACCCTGAGCTAAAAAGTGTTCCTGCTTTATATCCAATATCTCATTAGAATCTCTCCAGGTTCCAGTTTCTGATGAGTATACAGAAAATTCATAAGCCCCATTTGATTTGATGACACATATAAGTCTATAAATATCAGACACCATTGGATCAAAAGCCAAATTCATTACCATAACTTGACGAAGCTTTGTACCAGCTGGAAGTTGAATCGATCTATGCTGATTTGTACTGGGATTATAAACATAATAGTATACTTGATTTTCAACACCCAAATTGAAATTAATACAGAACAATCCATTACATGAATGTAAAGATTCAATCTTTGAAGATGTACACTTGACAATATTCTTGAATGCTAAAGGAATCATACCCATTTGCTTTTTTGGCATGCCGTTGATAGGGATAAAGTCCACATGGTTATTACCGTAGACCCACCAGCAGAAGAACAGTCCGTCAACTTTGCCGGAACTGTGTTTTCTCCGGCAGTGAAGTAGCCGGAATCTTTGGCTTGAAATGATAGAAAACCAATCTTTACAGACGGTTTGGAACCGGAGAAGTGATTTTGGGGGTAGCCGGAGGAGAATCTCCGTCAATAGATCGGCGTTTCCGCTGACGGGTGTCTGAAATTCTGCCGGCCCATCACCGGAGATTCCGTTTACGGATGTTCTCCACATTCTTTAGTTGGTACGGTTTTCACGCCCTTCCTATAAATAGTAGGTGGAAACAAGAGTTTTGACATACTCGCTCCATATATACTAAAAATATTTTTTTATTTTTAATTGTCAATTTACACATATAGATAGAAGACACATTTCATTTTTCTATTATACCCATAATATTTATTACTCATTTCACATCATTTTCTAAAATTTAATAAAATACACCTCAATTAATATGAGTATCATAGTAAATTTCTTAAGGAGCGTTAAAAGTCAAAATGTTCCAAGTAAAAGTAAACCGAGAAAGTATTTATTAGTCCTTGTAGTTTTTACAGTTATTTTCAATTAATTAAACTCTTTAGTTATTACTTCTATTTTCTTTTTTTGGTGATGTTGTGCTTCTCTTTTATACTTATTTCTTTGCAAAATTATAAAATACTGTAAATCATTTGTAAAGGTGCGTTGTATGTATAATTCGTGACTTGTGTTACACATTATTTATTTATTTATTTTAAATAATGATTTGTGTCCCTCATATATTTTATTTCTTCGCAAACACTAAAACAAATCATTTGTGAAAAAGCAAAAAAAAATTGGAATGGTAAAATTTAAATATCCACCATTGACCATACTATGATTTCCAACTTGAGGTCGTCAAATTGTTCATCTTGTACAGTTAAGTGGCACTACAAACTTTCACGTGCGATGATGATGTTTTAGAGCATTATCTTAAAAGGTTTTTGCGATAATGTCGGGAACTCGCCTTTGGACAATTGGACTAGGCACTTAAGAAACGCATTGAGGTATCCATATAGAAATTTATTTTGAGACTTAATTCATTTGCTTTGTCCACCCTCAAATTATGTTTGAAATTCTCTAATTTGTTTTGTCGTCCCTCAAAATTCTTTAACATGTGACTTATAAAATTCAAAATATAGAGATTGAGAATAATTCAAATAATAAACCGTAGTATTGTATATTTTATAATTAAAAACACCCTGAGAGTCAACATTTTATGATATTATCATTGAAAATAGGCAATTGAAGCTTATATCTTCACTTGTTATCATTTTTTATGTCTTAGTTATCTGTCTCTCTACTTGAAAGATATTTTTCATTTACATATGAAAGAGTAACGTTTCAAATTATAATGGAGATAAAGTTTATTACGCTCTCTATCTCAATGTATACGGTGATATTGACTGTGTACAAAATTTAAGAAAGAAAAAAAAAATTGAAACTTGTGGTCTAAACCATAAATATTTATATGATTGTAAATCATTTCATTGAGGATAAAGTAAAAACTTTATAGTCTAATTATTTATAAATAAGAAAATTTGATATTCTTCTTGGGACAAACTAAAAAGAAAAGTATGACATTTAAATTGTATGGAGTAATTGTTTACTCTTAGGGAGGAAAAATGTGTAGATGGAAAAATGTTTCTCATACCGACATTAAATTTTTTGCATTATTTATGCTTGTACAAGTGTACTAGACATTTTGTTTTCAATCAGTTTTTTTTTATAGCTTTAAATTTTCTTGAAAATTGATGTATTTTTCTTATGTTATTTTATCAATTTATTAACTAATTTTAAAAAAATTAATGAGCTTACGTCCCATCTTGAACTTATGTCTTGCCTCGTATTAAACAGTACCTTCTCTCCCCCCTTAAAAGACACTGCTTTAAAAGTTTATTGTAAGGATAATTATTCATGGAACATGCTTATGATTTCATCTAAGATTGTTAATATGGAAAATCTGGATTCACAAGACTAGACTCAGTTTACATGACATGATATGAAAAATAAATGGATAATATCTAACATGGAGGGCTTTGATGCACGTCTCCACCTCCAGTTTTGTAGCCATCGACACCACACAGTCGCATCTTTTTTTACTTTATCTGTTACTCTGTTATACATAAGCCAATGTAACTGACAAATGCGAATGTTAGGTTATTGTCATGAATAATTGAGATGACCACATAGCAGTTATGTTAGGGGTCGATGGTTGTAGCTACTATTTACCCCAACATTACGTAACAATTAAATTTCTACGTAGTTTAAATGATACATGATTTAATCCAACACGAATAATTAAGAATAACAGATAAATAAATTAAAGACGAAATAAACGATCAAACCAATCATAATGTTATGACCAATCCTGATCTTAGATTAAACAGCGACCTCATCCTTGGTTGGACCCTCGGTTCGAGCTTAGTTGTGAATGAAGAATAATACAAGTGAGCAAAGTTCTTAACAGAAGCTAGAAAAGAAAAATAAACTTTATCTGCCTTGAATGCATGTTAAAATGTGTGTTAAAGAAGAAAAACTTTCCCTTTATATATCAGGAGATTTTCTATCTTAGTATAAGTCTAAAAAAGGTAAAAACCATCCTTTTCCGGTAATTGTTGATCCATAATCGACATCGAGCGAGATTCGCGCCGTGATATCCAGTTGAGGGCGAGTATTACGGCCCTCTGTCCATCATGCATAACTGTTCATCGTGCCTCCCGAGGTCTGGAACCTACACTCGGCCCAGGCGTGTTGCTTTACCGTGCCCGATGTCGGATGCACCGTTCACTCTTCCAGGGTCTCGATAAGAAGAGTCTCTAGCCTCGGTTACAATCTCCCGACCCCATGCTCCCCCTTCGTTCTCTCATCGGGGAATCGGGGTAGCCATTGAGGGTGTTTGGATTGGCTTTTAAGCTTGTCAAATCAGCTTTTAAGCTCTTTTAAGCTTTTTTTTTTTGTGTTTGGCAAAATAAAAAAGTGCTTAAAATAAGTTAAAAGCTGCTTAAAATAAGCCAAAAACAAGAAGTTGTGCAATCCTAACTTATTGCTTTTTGGCTTAAAAGCTATTTCTGCCGAAAAGTTACTTTTTTCTAAGCCAATTCAAACAGGCTCATTATCTCCGATTTTACCCATATACAGATAGTCCTCCCGTTTTTCGGAGGATAGATTTTTCAAAGCGACGAGAAACAAAAATTGAACACCGGTTTCTTTCTTCGTACGTTATGACCGAGTTGTTGGGTCAACGAAACGTCCCATTAGTCGCGTCGTACTGACTTCGGACACGTATCAGCTGCCGGTTGATTGTCCTCGAATGCGAATCATCGCGTGTTGATGGTTCTTCCCCTATAAAAACTCCGACCCTTTTCACTGCTCTACTTTCCGACATCAAAACTCTTCGACTTACCCTCAAACTACTTACCTCCAACTCCTTCAAATCTCCATACATTGCTTCTTAAACCATCATACCTTCATCCTCAATCTTCATACATTCTCTTTTGAATCTTCAACCCAGATCTTCATATCTTCATCCCATCTTAAAATCTTCATGTTTTTTCTTCAAACCTTCGTATTTCCATATTCCGATAGCAAAAACTTCCCAATTACTACCTCAGCAAGCCGCTCCTTCATCTCCCAACCCAGCCCAAAACGTTGATGTGACCATTACTGTGGTGGCCCAGGAGCCTCCCTTGAAGAGCTTCGTACCCAAGGGCTGCTCAATCGGGAACGACTTTAACGTTGAGAAGGCCTCCAGTCAACAGGACCGAAGTGAGGGGCATGGAGATATATATGCTCTGTTACTGAGGAAACGTTACCCATTATCCGGGTGGATCATAATTGGGAGGGAAAGAAGGTGGTCGTCGCCGGGCCCAACGACGACATTATTACACAAGTGCTTGAATGTTTACACTTACTCCTTCACGCTCGTCCTGGTGGACCCCATAGTCCTCGACTTCTATAGGAGGTATGATATGTGCCTTAGGCAGATTCACCCTTTATTTTGGAGGATCATAATCCTCCTCCAACACTTTGTGAAAACCGCCGAAACCTCCACGGTTCACCCTCGATCATCTGCTTCGTCTATACAGTCCTCGAATTTTCCGGGAGGGGTTGATCAAGCTCATTCACTAAGAAAGCAAGGCTTTGTTCTCGAGAATCAACTAGGACCGAGACCGAGGCTGGAAAGGAAGGTTCGTTCAGGTGAAGATCGAAGACCTCATACCCTCCTAATTTCTACCATTCCCGGAGAAGTGGAACGTATCTTGTAAGGTTTTTCCTTCTTGAGCATTCGACATTCCCTTTTGTTCTTTTATAATTGCATGTATTTGCCACCATGCAGCGGTTTCCCAGTTTCCCCATGCCATCCCTCGCTTCAAGGAGTTGATCAAGGGAATTTGCAAATAGATACCCTACCTCGAGCGCACATGGCATAAGCTCTCGAAGGGAAAGTGGGAGGCTCGTTCCCATGGTGAGGCTCTCTCTCGAATCATTATATTCTTACATGGAACTTATCTTTGCTAAATCTTCTTTCTTTTCACAGGTTTGCCTAAGACCACTGAGCTGAGACAGTTGGATGAGGACGAGGATACGTCCTTGCTTGCCAAAACCTCCACTTTGGGACAGCCCGGCACTGCCGCAAAGGAGGAGAAAAAGAAGAAGAAGAAGAAGAAACGAAGTCCTGGGGTTCCCTGGATGTCGAGGAAAAGAAGAAGAAGATGACCATCCGGGTCCAGAAAATCAACAAGAGCACCAAGTCCAAGAGACCGGACCCTGATTCCCTTTACCGGATCAGGGATTTTTCTAAGGAAGATGACCTTGAGTTCATTGCTCATGGGTCGACCCTGAACGAGGGGGAGCAGGCGGCAACCGGGAAAAATGACCACGATGTCGATCCCTCTCTAGCTCGAGAAACAAAGAGAGGGACAGAGACCGCAGCCTCCCGAGAAGCCGCTCCTGTTCCGAAGAGGCTAGTTTGTGTCATTGGTATCTTGGAGATGTCGTCTTATACCGAGTCCATGCTCGGAAAGGCTCAATAGGGCAAAGAGAAATCAAATGAGAGGCTTTGGGCCTAGATGATGCCCTCAACACATTCTTTGATGGCATGGCATCACTGGAGGACTTTTCCGGGCTTGGTCAACTGGAGGTCCCAAAAAAGGATGTGCCTTGGGGGTGAGCAAGCCAAGGTCGAGCCCAAAATTAGTGAAGCAGTTCCCTGCCCCGAGCATGGACCCCGACCGCAAGAGAACTGTCGTTCTTACCATCCCAATGGATACTCGGGTGTTATCTGCTCCAGTGGGTGTGGCCAGCTACTTTCGATGCCTGGCGATCGAGGAGGACTAGGATTAAATGAACAAAGCAGGCACGTCAAGCCTCTTCAATGAGGCGTAAGAGGCACTGAACCGGATAAGACGTCTATCCTTCGTACCCCTTGAGAACTTTGCTTGGTCTTAGACATATTCTATCGACTTTATTGTTTTTCTGGCTTCAGTGCTTCATCATGAAAGCTTCCTTCCGTACCGCTTGGAGATCAGCCAGCTCGAATTCGAGCTTAAAGAGCGGTTCCAGAAAAAGGACATTTACATGGCTCTTAGTGAACAACAAGACGAGGCCCTCAAGGACCCAATTCTCCAAGTCGAGTTGGAAAAGGCTTGGAACGAGGCCTCGTCCTTGAAACAGGAGCACGCAAACCTGGTCAAGAAGGTAAGGATCTTTGAGGCTAAAAACGAGAAGCTACTTGTGGAGACTAACAATGCAACTTCGCAGGTCCAAGAGAAGGACAACCTGATCGACCAACTTCGTGCTGAGATAAAAGAGGTCAAGGTCATGAGTGAGGCGTGGAAGAGCAGGATGGACCTGCTGGCTTTAGAAAAAGAGGCTGCAAAAGAGGAGTTGGCATTAAGTGAGAACCAACTCAGGGTGGCAAAGGACAAGGCCGACAAATTGTCTCAGTTAAATGATGAGCTCGAGCACAGTTGAACTCAGCCATCACGGAACAGGATGCCCTAAACCAAGAATATAATGCGCTACGGTCCAAATTGGAGAAAACTTCATGTCACGCCTCAAAATCGAGGGACGAGACCGGTGCCTAATCGGGCAAACCCAGTCAAGCGGACCTGGATTGCCTTTCCTGCCTAACGTATTACCCTGCGTTCATAACATGCATTATTTCGTGTGAGTTAGCCGATTTTAATTTCAAAGTACATTTTACAACATATCTCCATTTGTTTCCTCTTTTAACATTTCAACGATTGATATTCAAACATATATAATACATACATAACTTTCCAACCTGATCCACGGTTCCGAATACGTACTGTTACTACCCAAAAATACATATATATACACCCACATCATGTCTACGGAGCCTCTACAAAAACTAGGTATTTTACATAACTTGCCGGTAACAATGCCCTGTCTATACCTTTACAACATAAACAAAAGAGGGTGGTATCATCCACACACGGCCCCGAGGAGAAGAGGGGCTCACCACAACTGCTACAGAGATGAAGAGGAGGTACCACTAACGGCGGGCTGAGCTACCTGCTATGGAACCACCTACATCCATATAAAAGATGTAGCGCCTCCGGCAAAATGGACGTTAGTACTGTGGAATAGTACTAGTATGTATGAAAAAACCTTATCCCAAGTACAATCAACAAATATACATATAAGAAAAGGACAGTAATAGGACCAACAATCAAAACACACTGAAAGAGACAATCAAAGTCAACAATTTTACAATATCTCCTTTTTCCCTTTCCAACACCACCATATTCACGAGTTTCATCAATTTCATATCAATAGTGATAACGATCACTTTTCCACCCTTATTACCTCGGCCACCCTTATCACCACAACCCACACCTTATTACTTCGTGTTGCGGCGCGCAACCCGACCCTGCCTGACAATTTATATTTCATAACACACCACCAATAATTTCATCACAACAACAACAACAAACAATTTCATTATAAGAACTTTCCTTTCAAGGATCACAAATTCAACAACAATACCAAACAATTTCATCACATGGGCCTTCCTTTCAAGGGTCACAAATTCACATTTAACAATTCATTTACTTGGGCTCAAGGCATCCCAAACTTTCATCAAGCAGCAATTTATGCACAAGGTGTTGCCATAACCGTTCAACTTATTTACAATGCTTCATATCAATAACTTTAAACAACTACCATCTTTGCACATAATAAGGTAAGCACGCCAAGTCACAATTC
Organism: Nicotiana undulata; assembly: GCA_005239495.1. Classification (NCBI taxonomy): domain Eukaryota; kingdom Viridiplantae; phylum Streptophyta; class Magnoliopsida; order Solanales; family Solanaceae; genus Nicotiana; species Nicotiana undulata. The sequence goes on along the minus strand of ML248399.1, from coordinate 93,067 downwards.
GAAATCTCATCTAACACAGTGGGGTGGCAATCAACTAGACAGTCAATTCACATATTTTCATATAAGTACACATACTGTATGCTTACCACAACAAGAGGGATTTTACAAGGGTTAAAGTTAGCCATACATATCTGGAGTCGAAATCCCTTTTTAACTTTTACTCACAAATCACCGAACCGACTAGTACCGTCAATCTAGTTCATAATTAAACATATTCAACTCAGAATTGGAAGTCATGCATGCAATTCGGACTCTATTAAGTATTTTGCCAAACACTATGTGACCCCATTAGATTACCAACCCCATCTTCTTGAAATATACCCCAAACCACTCCCTCTTACTAGATTAACACCATTAATAAACGTGCATGCAAGGTCTTAGTTAATATTTTCAAGAATCAATCCATGCTAATCCCCCCTTTGTTTAAAATCAGAAAATTAATGGAAAAATGGTTGGGAACCCTTACCTGCTAGAATGAGGAAGAAGGAGATTACTCAAAATATCAGGCCTGAGGGACTTTGAAAATCACTTTGGTGGAAGAACCACTTTCTCTCACTTTCTCTCTCCTTTCCTTCTCTCTATTTTGTTCAGAAAACTTGTTAAAATGAAGGGGTGATGTGTTTTAATGAACTCGGGGTTGGGTTTTAAAATTTAGAAAAATTAGGAGCCCGACACAGGTATTCGGTCAGGAATGCGATCGCATTCCTGACATGCGGTCCGCAGACCGGTCGAAGAATGGCCCTCAAGATGGGCCAACTTTAAAAACACACTGTGCAGGTATGCGGCCACTATGCGGTCCACATACACGTTATGCGATCGCATAGTGCGTCGCATAACCTCCCTCACAAAAACTCAATGGGCAAGACTGCGACAACTATGCGGTCCGCAGAACAGAAATGCGACCGCATAATGGACCGCATAGTTGTCCTCAAATTGGGCAGTGATTCTGCCCATGTATGCGACCAATATGCGGTCCGCATACACGTTATGCGATCACATAGTGCGTTGCATAAAACCCAATTTCTGAAAATTTTATTCTTTCAAATTCCGGGGTACTTTTACACAAATAAGGTCCGTTTTAAGAATTTCCACAATTATAACAACTCGGGGACTTATTCGGGAATTATCTTAAACAAGAAATTCTACGGGTCCCTACATTCTCATCATTCGTCCTCGAATGAGGATTTTGGAAATCGTTTGGTTTTGAAAACATGATATGCAAACTTCCAGATTTACACTAACTCTAATATTTTCAGAAAATTTTGCCAGAGTTTCCTTTGTATTTAGACCTATCTACCTGTCAGAGAGCCCACGAAACACATTTCCAAGCATCATTACATAGTTTCTGTTATCCCTACAACTGGTGTACAATTCATTACCTCGACACTTGCACACATCCAATCACTTTGACAACTACACATAGTTCATTCTCTTTACATCACAAATTAGCATATGATTCAATTAGTGGCACATACTTGCACATAATTTGGTCATTTTAGTGAGTCCCATACGATTCAATCACCTCAATACGCCGTATATATATTTCAATTAATCATTACCAATCTACACTACTATTAATCATTTTGCCTATCACATAAGTTTCACAAAACTTTCATTTACTTCAAGGATTTCACACTACCCAATTAATAACATCATATACAATTTTAGCACGCATTGGAAAGTTGCAACAATAAGGTAATTAGGGGAAAAATGGGGTGTCTTTGCACGAATCTGAATACAACATCAAATTGCCTGGGGATAATAGTTCGCACGATCACTACTAGACTTGTTCAAACAGATGGGGATATTTTTCTCTCATTTCTTTCTCTGCTTCCCACGTGGCTTCCTCGACTTGTTGACTTCGCCACAACACTTTAACAGAAGCAATCTCTTTGTTTCTCAATTTACGGACTTGCCTATCAAGAATAGCAACCGGAGCCTCCTCGTATGAAAACTCTTCATTAACCTCAATAGTCCCAACTGGCACGATGGCGGATGGATCTCCAACCACTTTCTTCAACATAGACACATGGAACACCGGGTGCACTAATGACATTTCAAGGGGCAATTCCAGCCTATAAGCCACCCGTCCTATCCTTTGAGCGATCCGATATGGCCCGACGTACCTAGGGCTCAACTTCCCTTTCTTCCCAAACCGCATCACTCCCTTCATGGGAGACACCTTCAAGAACACCCAATCATTTACCTGGAACTCCAATTCTCTTCGACGAACGTCCGCATAGGATTTTTGACGACTCTGAGCAGTTTTCATCCTCTCCTGAATGACTCTAACTTTTTCCATAGCTTGGTGCACAAGATCTGGCCCTAACAATTCCGTCTCACCAGCTTCGAACCATCCAATCGGAGATCTACACCTTCTTCCATACAATGCCTCAAATGGGGCCATCTGAATACTATCATGAAAGCTGTTATTGTAAGCAAATTCGATAAGCGGAAAATGGTCATCCCAATTACCTTTGAAATCTAAAACACAAGCCCGTAAAATATCTTCAAGCATCTGAATAGTCCGCTCCGCTTGACCATCAGTCTGTGGATAGAAAGCCGTGTGCTGAGATTCACCTGAGTACCCAAACCTTGCTGAAATGTCCTCCAAAATTTAGTTGTGAACTGAGCTCCTCGATATGAGATAATAGAAACTAGAGTGCCATGAAGTCTTACTATTTCCTTGATATACAACTGAGCGTACTGTTCTGCAGTATCGGTGGACTTGGCTGGAAAAAAGTGAGCTGATTTGGTGAGTCGATCCACTATCACCCAAATTGAGTCGAACTTGCATTGAGTGCGAGGTAACCCTACTACGAAATCCATGTTGATCATCTCCCATTTCCACATCGGTATTTCCATAAACTGAGTTAATCCACCGGGCCGCTGATGCTTGGCCTTCACCTGCTGACAATTCGAACATCTAGACACGAAGTCTGCCACACCCCTCTTCATACCGCTCCACCAATAAATTTCCCGAAGATCATGATACATTTTCGTAGAGCCTGGGTGAACAGAATACCTAGAGCTATGAGCCTCCGCCATTACCCTCTCCCGAAGATTATCCACATCTGGAACGCATAGCCTACCTTGACATCAAAATACCCCATCATCGCTGTCGAGTTAAAATGCCGAAATCTTGTTATTCAGAACTTTCTCCTTCAGCTGTACCAATGCTGGATCAACAAACTGCTTTTCTTTGACTTCCGCTACAAGTGACGATTCTGCTCCATTATGCACCATAACCTCCCCTTCGTCTGAGGTCGAAAGACAAACCCCCAAGCTGGCCAATTGATAAACCTCCCAGGCTAAGGGCCTCTGATCCGCTTCCAAGTGAGCCAAACTACCCATAGACTTCCGACTGAGAGCGTTGGCCACCACATTCGCCTTACCTGGATGGTACAAAATATTCATATCATAATCTTTGAGAAATTCTAACCACCTCCGCTGCCTTAGATTCAGCTCCTTTTGCTTGAATAAATACTGAAGACTCTTGTGGTCTAAGAACATGTCCACGTGGACCCCATAAAGATAATGCCGCCAAAGTTTTAATGCAAACACCACTGCCGCGAGGTCCAAATCATGCGCCGGATAATTCTTCTCGTCATTCTTGAGTTGCCTTGAAGCATACGCTATAACCTTCCCATGTTGCATCAACACACACCCTAAACCAACCCTTGAAGCATCGCAATAAACTACAAATCCCTCTATACCTTCTTGCTAGGTCAATACCAGTGCCGAAGTCAATCTTGACTTCAATTCCTGAAAACTTTTCTCACAAGCGTCGGACCACTGGAACTTCACCGCTTTTTGCGTCAATTTAGTCAATGGGGAGGCGAGGGTAGAGAATCCCTCCACAAACCTCCGATAATACCCAGCTAGACCCAAGAAACTGCGAATCTCTGTCGGGGTCGTTGGTCTAGGCCAATCTTTCACTGCCGCGATCTTCTGGGGATCAACCTGAATCCCTTCTCTAGAAACAACATGACCCAAAAAGGTGACTGGTTCTAACCAAAACTCACATTTCGAAAATTTAGCATACAACTGGTGATGATGAAGAGTCTGCAAAACTGCCGTAAGATGGTTAACATGATCCTCCCGACTCCGCGAATAGACAAGGATGTCATCAATAAAAACAATCACGAAAGAGTCTAGAAATGGCTTGAAAACCCGATGCATAAGATCCATGAAAGCTGCTGGAGCATTGGTCAGCCCAAAGTACATTACCAAAAATTCAAAATGACCATAACGAGTCCTGAAGGCGGTCTTAGGAATATCCTGCTCTCTGATCTTCAACTGATGATACCCAGACCGTAAATCAATTGTGGAGAAGAACCTCGCACCTTGCAAACAAATCATCTATTCGAGGCAACTGATACTTGTTTTTGATAGTGACTTTGTTGAGCTGCCGATAATCGATACATATCCGAAGCGACCCATCCTTATTTATGACGAAAAGAACTGGAGCGCCCCACGGCGACACACTCGGCCGAATGAACCCCTTTTCTAATAAATCCTTCAACTGCTCCTTTAACTCCCTCAACTCTGCTGGCGCCATTCTGTATGGTGGAATAGATATTGGTTGCGTATCTGGTAGTACATCAATCCCGAAATCGATCTCTCTATCTGGCGGAATCCCTGGAAGCTCGTCCGGAAATACTTCAAGAAACTCATTCACAACAGGCACGGACTCGGGAAAAGGCACCTCTGAAGTGGTGTCCGCAACCCGGACCAAATGATAGACACACCCATTTTTAATCATCTTCGAGGCCTTAAGATAGGAAATAAACCTACCCTTCGGCACCACACCATTTCCCTTCCACTCAATAACCGGCTCATTAGGAAACTCTAGCCTCATGATTCTGGTTCGACAGTCGAGTTTAGCGAAGCACGAATAAAGCCAGTCCATTCCCATAATAATGTCAAAATCTACCATCCCAAGCTCAATAAGATCGACCGTGGTAATGCGACCACATACCGTGACAACACAATTCCTATAGACTCGCGCGGCTATAATAGAATCACCAACCAGAGTCGATACAGAGAACGACTCATGAAGCTGTTCGGGTTCTATCCCAAAACTCGAAGCAATAAACGGTGTAACATAAGACAAGGAGGACCCCAGATCATTAAGAGCATAACAATCAAGTGCTTGAACAGTCAGAATACCTGTAATAATATCTGGAGAAAACTCCGCGTTCTGGAGACCACTCAAAGAATAGAACTGGCTGGGTCCAGCTCTACCTCGAGCTCCACCCCTAGCTGCACCATGCCGCGCTAGAGCTAGAGAACGCCCTGAAGATGTGGCGACTGAAGAGCTGGATGACTGAGCACAACCCCCACCTTTGCCCTGACTGGGCGCACGACAATCCCACTGAATATGACCTCTCACTCCACACCCGTAGCACATCCGGATATCTAGATAACAAGACTCGGTATGGAACCTCCCACACTTGGGGCACAGAGCCCTCCCCTACTGCTGGAACCTCCCTCTGGGCGACCTGACTGATGAGGTCTCCTGCTGTCTGATCCTGGTCCCCAGCGGTTGCTTTGCTAGAAACGGTGCACTGATGGCGGTGCACTAGCTGAGGAATGTGCATAGGATTGGGATGGCCCTGATGACTCTCTCCCATGAACTGGTCTCCCTCTTCCAACTGAACTCCCCGAGTGGCCCGCTGACCGGGCCCTACTGCTACTCTCTCTTTCTGACCTTATCTTCAATTTCCTAGCCTCTGTAGCCTGGGAGAATCCCACAATCTTCCCATAATTCATGTCTGAGTGCAAGGCAGCTGTAGCAGCTTCATTCACAACCAAGGGACTAAGGCCCTGAACGAAACGTCGAACTCTGGCATCCATAGTCGACACCAAGTGAGGAGCATATTTAGACAACCGCACGAACTCCATGTGGTACTCCCACACACTCATATTACCCTGCTTGAGGACCTCAAACTCCGTAGCACGGGCTTCCACGGTCTCGACAGGCAAGAAGAGATCCATGAAAGCATCCACGAACTCGTCCCATCTAGCCGGAGGACTTCCCTCCCCACGGGAACCCTCCCACATCTCGAACCAGGAATATGCTGCTCCCCTCAGCCTATACGAAGCTAAATCAACTCCCTCTATCTTTGTAGCCTTTATCACCTGAAGGGTCTTGTACATCTCATCAAGAAAATCCTATGGATCGGCCTTTGGATCTGTACCTGAGAACTCTTGAGGGGCCAACTGCAGAAACTGGTTGACTCTAGAGCCGGCGGAATCTCCCTGTCCGCTGGAGGACGCAGGGGTAGCATGAGATCTTTGGGCCTGAGCGGCCACCAACTGGGTCAACATATGAATATCTCCTCTGAGGTCCCCATCAGACGTACCGGGACCGGAAGCTAGAACTTTAGAGGGGTCAGGAATATCAGCGGGAGGGATTGCAGCACCCTCCGCCGCCGAGGAACAGGTTTTCTTTGATCCGGAATAGAAGGGTCAGGTAGATTCAAGGTCGGGGAGTCACTCCCACCCGCACTATCTGGTACAGAATTCACAGCCACACCCGGGGTGGCATTGGCCTCAAGGCCGAGTCGAGCTCTCTTCTTTGGTGCCATTACTAAAAATTTCGGAACAAAGCATGAATTAGGCAAGGATATTTTCACTTTCTGGTTCACCACACAATATAGAATAACAATGAAAGGGTAATTTTCCTAAATGTCCATGTAGCCCCCTAATTATAGATGTGGTCGACAACACACCGATAAGAAGGGGTCTACTAGACACGGCTCCGAGACATCCTAGGAATCTTTTAAAAACCTTAGGCTCTGATACCAAGTTTGTTACGCCCCAAAATCGAGGGATGAGACCGGCGCCTAACCTGGTGAACCCAGTCAAGCGGACCTGGATTGCCTTTCCTGCCCAACGTATTACCCCGCATCCATAACATGCATTATTTCGTGTGAGTTAGCCGATTTTAGTTTCAAAGTACATTTTATAACATATCTCCATTTGTTTCCTCTTTTAACATTTCAACGAATGATATTCAAACATACATAATACATACATAACTTTCCAACCTGATCCACGATTCTGAGTACGTACTGTTACTACCCAAAAATACATATATATACACCCACATCATGTCTACGGAGCCTCTACGAAAACTAGGGATTTTACATAACTTGCCGATAACAAGGTCCCGGTGATACCTTTACAACATAAACAAAAGAGGGTGGTATCATCCACACACGGCCCCGAGAAGAAGAGTAGCTCACCACAACTGATGCAGAGATGAAGAGGAGGTACCACTAACGGCGGGCTGAGCTACCTACTATGGAACCACCTACATCCATATAAAAGATGTACGCCCCCGACAAAAAGGACGTTAGTACTGTGGAATAGTACTAGTATGTATGAACAAACTGTATCCCAAGTACAATCAACCAAAATACAGATAAGAAAAGGACAGTAATAGGGCCAACAATCAAAACACACGGAAAGAGACAATCAAAGTCAACAATTTTACAATCTCTCCTTTTTCCCTTTCCAACACCACCATATTCACGAGTTTTATCAATTTCATATCAATATTGATAACAATCACTTTTCCACCCTTATTACCTCGGCCACCCTTATTACCTCGGCCACCCTTATCACCACAACCCACACCTTATTACTTCGTGCTGCGGCGCGCAACCCGACTCCGCCCGACAATTTATATTTCATAACACACCACCAATAATTCCATCACAACAACAACAACAACAACAACAAACAATTTCATTATAAGAACTTTCCTTTCAAGGATCACAAATTCAACAACAATACCAAACAATTTCATCACATGGGCCTTCCTTTCAAGGGTCACAAATTCACATTTAACAATTCATTTATTTGGGCTCAAGGCATCCCAAACTTTCATCAAGCAGCAATTTGTGCACAAGGTGCTTCCATAACTGTTCAACTTATTTACAATGCTTCATATAAATAACTTTAAACAACTACCATCTTTGCACATAATAAGGTAAGCACGCCAAGTCACAATTCAAAATCTCATCTAACATAGTGGGGTGGCAATCAACTAGACAGTCAATTCACATATTTTCATATAAGTACACATACCGTATGCTTACCACAACAAGAGGGATTTTACAAGGGTTAAAGTTAGCCATACATACTTGGAGTCGAAATCTCTTTTTAACATTTGCTCACAAATCACCGAACCGACTAGTACCGTCAATCTAGTTCACAATTAAACATATTCAACTCAGAATTGGAAGTCATGCATGCAATTCAGACTCTCTTAAGAATTTTGCCAAACACTATGTGACCCCATTAGATTACCAACCCCATCTTTGTGAACTTTATCCCAAACCACTCCCTTTTAGTAGATTAACACCATTATTAAACATGCATGCAAGGTCTTAGTTAATATTTTCAAGAATCAATCCACACTAATCCCTCCTTTGTTTAAAATCAGAAAATTAATGGAAAAAGGGCTGGGAACCCTTACCTGTTAGAATGAGGAAGAAGGAGATTACTCGAAATATTAGGCCTGAGGGACTTCGAAAATCACTTTGGTGGAAGAACCACTTTCTCTTTCAAGAACTCTCATTTCCTTCTCTCTATTTTGTTCAGAAAACTTGTTAAAATGAAGGGTGGGGTGTTTTAATGAACTGGGGGCCGGGTTTTAAAATTAGAAAAATTAGGAGCCCGACACAGGTATGCGGCCAGGAATGCGATCACATTCCTGACATGCGGTCCGCAGACCGATCGCAAAATGGCCCTCAAGATGGGCCAACTTTAAAAACACACTATGCAGGTATGCGGCCACTATGCAGTCCGCATACACGTTATGCGATCGCATAGTGTGTCGCCTAACCTCCCTCACAAAAACCCAATGGGCAAGAATGCAACAACTATACGATCCGCAGAGTCGAAATGCGATCGCATAATGGACCGCATGGTTGTCCTCAAATTGGGCAGTGATTCTGCCCATGTATGCGACCACTATGTTGTCCGCATACACGTTATGCGATCGCATAGTGCGTTACATAACACCCAATTTCTGAAAAATTTATTCTTTCAAATTTCGGGGTACTTTTTCACAAATAAGGCCCGTTTAAAGAATTTCTACAGTTATAACAACTCGGGGACTTATTCGGGCATTATCTTAAACAAGAAATTTTACGGGTCCTTGCACTTCAATTGATTCTTCCGACCTTGAGAGAATGTGTTCCCAATATAAGGCTGGTTTGGAGATAGCCGAGGCCTGTTTAAAGACGAAGACCGAATAAGCAAAGCGTTTATCCCGAAGAGAGACTCTTGAGAAAATCTATGCCCGAGGTTTTGACCTGTCAGCCAAGATCGAATAAGCCAAGAGACACGAGGCCGAGGCAAAGTAACTCTGCCAGCTGGAGGGTCCCGAAGGCTCCGGGTTTCGAAGGTTCTGGTGATGAATCGAGCCCCGGTGAAGACCATGCGTAAATGCCTTAGCTCTTTTTTAGTTTTCTCTTGTATATTTTCTTTTTTGTTTATTTTTAGGCTGTTTTGTCGTGCCTTTGTTAATATTTTTTTAAGTATATAAAATTTTCCCTTTTAGGAAATATCGTATCTTTACTTTCCAGCATCTACTTGCAATTTTTTTATTTGCGTGTCGCTTTTAATACATTCGTATAAAATCAAATATAGCCTAGAGCATCCGTTTTTTAGAGGTCCTAATGCAGCCCGACTTCGATGCAACTTCGGATTACTTGTGGCTTCGAATCATCGGTAAAACCGAAGGCCTTTAAGATGCTTAAGTGTCTTAGATGATATTTTTACCAATGTAACCTTTAATAGGTTTTGATGTTTCCTAAGGGCCTTACTTTCTGAGTGCGGACTTTGGACATCTCTGAGCCGCTTTTAGGGTAGCCGTTGCATTTCATATTCAGGCACTGCCGAAGGCTCGGTGCCTCTGGGATTCAGTAGCCCGGGTCGTCCGAACTTTTATCGGTCGACAGTCCTCGAGTAGGGGTAGCCTGTGAGTTTTAGGATCTAGGATTGAAGAAGTAAAAAGCATACTAATAAAGTGTAAGGGAAGTAGAAATTTCCTTCATTGCTTAATATGCAAAGCACATGATCAGAGGCGCATACACCTTGTGCTGTGGCTACAGTGGACTATCTGGGCACAGTTCGCATGACCGTTTGGCCCTTACAATGAATCCTAACCTCCAAGCCTTAGCTTTTGACACATAACATTTTCTATTCCCTAGCTAAAGATCTGAATCGAGCAGTAATGGCCTCCAATATTCGAGAAAGAACTTGTGAGGGCTCGGATACTGTTAATATGATGCAAACTATCATCAATTCCGATTTAAAACTTGTCTTCAAATCTAAGGTAGCACGTTTTACTGTTGCCTCATTAAAAACCTTGTCGAAAACCCACTTCGGGACAAAACCGATTCAAAGAAAAAGTGTGCAACACGTACTTTCAGACCTAATAGCAATATCCGCCCCTGGTCGAGTATCTGCATATGTTAGTACGTAATATAACAAAATTAAAAAGGAATTAAGTTTGTACCTTAGCAGTCGCACCACTTTAAATGTGCCACGTTCAAGTTATTTGGTAGTTGTACATTATTTCGCGCTTCGAGTTTATACAAGCCATTGCCAGTTATTTCGTTAACTCGATACGATCCTTCCCAATTTGGGCCCAGTTTCCCTTCGTTTAGGTTCCTGGTGTGTAGTGTTACCTTTCTCAATACCAAGTCCCCATCTTGAAAGTTCCGTAGGTTGGCTCTTAGGTTGTAGTGCCTTCCTACTCGCTTCTTCTGGGCGGCAACCAGACCGTGGCAGCCTCCTGCCTTTTGTCCAACTCTTCCAAGCTCGAGATCATGGCCTCGCCATATGACTCTTCGGTAGCATACTGAAAATTGAGGCTTGGTTCCCTTACCTCAACTGGTATTAAGGCTTCAGCTCCGTAGACTAGAGAAAACCGGGTGACCCCGATGCTTGATTTCGAAGTCGTATGGTATGCCAAAAGGACTTCAGGCAAGATGTCCTTCCATTTTCCTTTTGAACCAGTCAACCTCTTTTTTAGGTTTTGGAGTATAGTTTTGTTCGTTTGTTCCGCCTGCCCATTCCAGGCGCATTTCTTGCGTGGCTGAACCCATAGATCTTGATGTATGCCTATCTTTTACTTGGACTACAAAAATGCATTCTTCGAGATCCCCACGGAGCGGTATTCAAATTAAGACTACAATCATACAGATTCGATACATGCTTCAATATTGGACCAGTCCTTGAATAGTTCAAAATGATGTGGTGGCCAAGATATGGACCACTTAAATAAAGGATGCCTCCCATAAATTTAGTCCATTATGATTTTCTTTACCATTCTGAACTACTAAATTCAGTTCTAGCAGTTTCCATCTCACGAAATTGGCCCATTCGCCAACTTTACGTGAAAATGCCTTCCTCCATGGTCTTTGACTTTAAGAGGTATACATGCAATAACCTCCTGGATTTGTTGATCCTTCTAAGCCTACTCATCTTTGTCGCTTTCATAAGGCCATTTTTGGTCTTCGTCAAGCACAATTGACATGCTTTCAATGGTTCGGTACCTATCTTCTCCAAAATATATAGAATCCAGAATCCTTTTAAGCGCCTTATAACGAAAGTGACCAAGCAAGCAAATGATGATGGTTCAGCCGGTAAGCTAGCAAGCTTACGAAATGAAGGAAGAGGAGACCCTTGTATTATAAGTTGAAAGGGAAGTCGATAGTCCTCGTATTGGTAATTATTATACGCTAAAAGTCTATATAAGATATAGAATGCAAAATATGATAAAATTAAAAAAATAAAGAAAAAGAAGAAGGCCCTCTATATTATTATTATTAATTAAGGTTGTGTAAGGGTGTGTCTATTTTCTTTCTCTTAACTCAGAAGTTCTTTTTTTTTAGTAAGATACTAGTGGATCGAGAAAGCAAAGCTTAAAAGGCGAAAGTGCTCTACCTACCCTCTCTTGTTTCAGGTATTCCACTCGTTCTCAAAGTATATAGCTTTTGTAGTCCTTTCTGACAATTACACTCCTTCTCTCTAGTGATTGCTTCATATACTACGCTTCTTATCCAGTGTATTGAACTCGTTTATTCCACTCGCTCCCTAACTCTAAGAGCAACTACTCTTTTTAGAATTGTTGAAGAAACTAATAACTCTAACTATCTACTTGCACTGATCGGGGTCGATCTCACTGACCCCTTGCTTCACCACACCCAAGCCGGAGGCTAAGAAGAGTAGAATAAGGTGAAGGTGGATACGGCTCATCAAGAGCTTGGTTAAGTGTCCAAGACCGTATGCCTTGCTGGTTGGATCTGAATCTTCTCTATAGTTATCTAATCTCTTTATTTTTCCTACCTCCCCTACTAAGGGAAGTACAAAGGAAGCTTCTTCGAAGTTGAAGGGACTCGTCCATTCACTATATGTCTGTAATTTCATACATAAAGAGGAAGATTAAAAACTCATCGATCTCCTTACCGCTCCGTGGGGGTCTTCATTCACTCTTCTCTTACTTTTCCTACTTCTAGAAAAAAAGAAATGTTGAACAAAAATGATCTTTCTAAAGTTAAGGCAGCAGATCAGTCGGCTGCGGGACAGGGCCGGGAGCAGCAGTAGGAGAAGCGATAAGCCCTTCAATCTACTCCTCAAAGCAGGAATGGAGGGCCGCTTTCTTAATAATTCAAATAGATAGTTCTGCTCACATCAAGGGAAGCTCTTCATTAACTGAGAAGCTTATTGGCTAGCCTTTGACTCTAGCCTCTCATTTAACTCGCTACTTCGTCAACTTGTCAGTCCCTCGTGAGTGTGGAACGCACCTCTGCATCTTTTCCTATCTATAGTCAGGGGACTACTGCTAATAACTACTAGCTATCCATCTAGCCCACGATAGCGAAGGCTAAAAAAAAGACTGAATGAGGTCATTAACATTGAATCATCATAAGGAAGTCAAGTAGTCCGTGACTGACTAGCCGACGCTTCTGCCTTTCCACTTTCCATGAGTCAAAAAATGTAACGATAGCTAAGAGAACTAGAGAGCTAGAGAAAAATACTTTTAGTGAGTAAAGAACGATTTCACAAAGTTTATAATAAAATAGTACGAGTTGTAAAAGCGTAAGAGCTATATAGAACCACCTTTGGCTGGTCTCACATCTTCCCATCCTTTACTTAGTTGTCTCAATTACATCGATCCTGAACTACGTCCATCTAAGTATTCTTTCCCTTACCCTTTCGATCGAGCACAACCTCCCGAGCGCTAGGTTCAAGCAACTTCATACCACTTCTTCCCTTTCACTCTTCAACCTGATCTCTACATTCATAGCTTGAAAAAGAAAAAGAGGGTCACCGTCATCTCTCTTAATGACTATTCTTAATCTTCCTTTCTTTGGGAGTAGGATCTCTTTCCTAGGAGCTCATAGAAAGATAGCGAAGTCAGATAGTTCTTTCTTGCTTTCCTTCTATCTTTCTTNCTCTCTTAATGACTATTCTTAAGCTTCCTTTCTTTGGGAGTAGGATCTCTTTCCTAGGAGCTCATAGAAAGATAGCGAAGTCAGATAGTTCTTTCTTGCTTTCCTTCTATCTTTCTTTCTATTTCAAAGCTTGTGCTTTGGTTCAGATCACTGCTTACTTACTTGACTTGCCCCCTTTCTTTTAAGCAAAGAGGAAGTCGTGCAAGCAAGCAAAGTGGAATCTATTAGAATAGAAAATAGTGCATCTCCATCAGTATAAGAATAAAGCCAGGAGGTTGGCAGAAAAGGTAAATTTCTTTTCCTTTTAGACTTCTTCCTTTAGAACTTCCTGTAAAGTTGAAGGGTAGGCCTTTGGCACCAGAAAGGTGAGGATCGAAATTCGGAGAGTGAAGAGAGGAAGGAACCCTCTTTTTAAGTCCTACGTACTGCTCTTCTCTCAATCGCTCTTTGGTATTCGAAAGTGGAAAGCGAACTGCTGGTTGTGGCCGAAAAGGGAGGTTCTGTCTTTCTTCATTCAAGTAAGAAAAAGATGGGACGCTCGCAGACCTGTGTGGAAGGAAGAGAATTATTAGAATTCTCGTTCGCCCCTCTCTTTACCCTCTGTAGCTGAAATTTCTTACTTATGCGATGAGGAGCTTACTTAGTATTGAAATCGAGTTGGCAGAAAGTACCGAAAGCCGGCCGCCCGCCCTATCATCCCGTGTCTCAACCAACTTTTTTCTTAGGGGAAAATCTCTCTTTTGGCTTTTGAAACTTTGATTCGTGACAGCTACTCATACGTGCCAAAGAGACTTCCTTCCCTTACCCTCACATGCATCAGGTGCCTAGACTTTCTAGCTAGTTCTATAAGACCGTGGATTTGTCCAAATCTTTTTCCTAATAAGGATTTTTTTCAACCTATTATGTGAAGACCTCGTAGGCGAATACCTGAGATATCTTCCTCAAACGGAGGGGGAGGAGGGGTATGACCATTGCTTTAGCTGATCTCTTATCTATCTAAGAAAATAGATATCGGGATGCCTATTGAATTCTTCCTTCTAACATTGGATTCTAACAAGGCTAAGAGCAGCGGATACGAATAGAAGACCAAGAGCGCTTATGTATCATCTCCTGCCGAAAAGCGAAAAAACCGTTCTTCTATACGAGACCTAACTCTTTCCTCCCTTTACTAAAAATTCTTCTATTAGTATTAGTGAAAGCTCAATCCCAACTCTCTCACTAAGACCGGATCTTGCAAACAATGTTCTTCCTAAAAATCTAGAGCGGATACCTTTCTTATATACAATACGCAATTTTCTATTTTCGGATTAACTTAACTTTAAGAAAAGATTCTATAAAAGAATAAAGAGCCTATCTTATTCTTTCTTTCAAAATCCAAATACAATGGGATGGATATCTTTTTATTTCTGCTACTATGCCTCCTATTTACTGTTTAGTTCAATTACTTTTTTTTTCTTGCAAACAAGAAGGGAAAAAAATAGGTGATTCGAATCCCCGTTCTTCTGATTTCCTCTTGTCTGCTTTCTAGCTCATGCCAATGCCTAACAAAACTGTTAAGAAATATGCATGGGATTCTGTACCAAGAACATCGGCTTCTCATGTCGATCTTCCGTTCGGCGAATTGGACAGCGTCATCTTCATTTAGTTTACTATTCAACGTCCCCCAATCCCTAGTTGTAGAGGTACATNTTCTGTACCAAGAACATCGGCTTCTCATGTCGATCTTCCGTTCGGCCAATTGGACAGCGTCATCTTCGTTTAGTTTACTATTCAACGTCCCCCAATCCCTAGTTGTACAGGTACAGCCCAGAAGCTTCCTCTTTCATATTGATGAAAGCGCTAGGCACCTCTTAACAGTTCAAAGTCCCCCCTTGGCTTACAACAACGGATTCAATATCAATAGCTGTTGATTCGATTCCTATTCTGATATATGCAACCTAAGAAACTACTTTTGTCTGTGCATATCTTAAATCATGTTTTTCACTAGTTCGCTACGCTAGAGGGTGACGAAGGAACACTAGTTCTATTGGCTCTAAGCCTGCATTCTTCCTAGAAACCGAGTCGATGTCAAAGAACCCGAGCGAGGGCCTTCTCTGTGCATTCATGTGCAGCTAGGGGAGTTGCAGGACTAATTTAATTTCCAAAGCTATAAGTCCTAGACTAGAAAGGAGAGTTGCTTGGTGTTAAGTCAACTCTACTAGATGGAGTTGCCCAGGAATCCAATGCACTAACTCCTGGACTTAGACGATATTCCCTTAAGGATACTTTAGCAAGTAATCCCTCTCACTAGTTGCCTTTCAAAGGCATTTTTACATTATCCCATTTCCACGTGAAAGCAGATAATAAGTCTCGTCTTCATCCTATTGTGGTGTCATCTCTATTAAACCTGCTATTCCTATCATGCTATTGCTTCTGTCTTCCAACCATCTAAGACCGGATTCAATAGCAGCTCCTGCACCCATTGATTTTGCACCTTCTAACATCTCGAGCTCGGTATTGTACCTTAACCTCAGTACACTTCACACCCACCCAATTGTGAGAAAATGACGATTCACTAAAAACTTCTCTTTTTGTTTTGACGTTGTCAACATCCCGAAAGAAAATTCCTTTGTTAGTGAATCACTTTTCTATCTTAAAAAAAAAATGAAATTTCGAAGAAGCTCTTTTAAGAATATTTCCCGCACTTCTTTAGTAAATTTTCCTACTTTATTATGCCGATTCCTCTCTCCGTATATTTTATGTTAGAAGGAAGGCAAAAGTTGACTGGTGCTTTGCTTAGGGACGTGAGCCAATCCTTCTTTTCCGAGTTTTCTTAGGAGCTCCTGTCTTAAAAGACGAATACGAATTAGTAGGGCTGCCCCCAATAGCTTTTTTTGAATGGACATCTAAGATATCATCAAGCCGAGCACAAAACAGATCTGGGCTGTTAATAAGGAGGACTGTTAAGCCTTCTAGCATAGGTGATGCCTTCCCAAGGTCTGGTCTCTTCGGTATAGGTACATACTTTTTCTTTGACTGTATGGAATAGTAGCGAGTGCCTTTCATTTATCAAGACTAGATAAAGCAAAGCAGTCTACGAATGCCGGGTTTTTTAGGAATGTAATTTATAGGAAGATTAGCGGAACCGCCAGGAATCAGTCCTGCGTCGACTGCTATGTGCTAAAGACTGAAGAATAAGAGCTCTTAGTCCTTTCGACACGACATAAAATAAAGGCTGTTCTTGTTGCGGGTTTATCAGAGCTTGAGAATCTAGCTAGGGCTATTGCTAAATACATTTTGATGGCATTGAATCGGAAGATAGCCTATCTAAGAGAAGATGAAATAGAAAGTGCTTGAGAAGAAAAAAAGTTGTGAGGGAATGCGCTTTGGTTGATATCTTTCAGGCAATTCCATTCTTACTGTCCTAGGAAGAAGGAAAGGATAAAAGATCCCACGAACAGGGTTAGTGTAAGAAGAGCTTTTGCAAGAAGAGTGTCGTTCTCAGATGGGCAGATGGAGCTGTTAGAAAGAATTACCGATCGTCGGGAAGATAAGGGAATGAATCTTTTTTTTGGGGAATAAGCACTCTTGTCGCGTCTGGAGTTGTAGATAGTAGCCTTTCGAGTTGTTAGAAAAAACACAGTTGTTAAAGTGAAAAGAACTCTATTTTTTGACTTTTAAATAAGAATAATTATCCGATCAAGGGCTAACCGACGCACAGAGAAGGAAGAAGCTATCTCAATATCCTTCACACATATGACATTTATCTTTCCCATGACTACTTAATGTGTCTCAACAACCGTGTCAAAGAGAAGGAAGAGGGCTCTTTACCTGTATCATAGCCGGGAGAATGAAAGCATTAGTGGGAAGATCTTTTGTTCGATCTGCCTTGGGTGGGGTGATGAAAAAAGTCTAGTTCATCCTTCCGAATGAAACACTTCTTAATAAATATACGAGCCGGGTGGGTCCAGGGTCCAATAACCGGATCGATTACGAGTCATATCCTAGCCTGATTTTCCTTTTGTTTCGGGTGGTTCAAACTAAATGAAAAAAGGTCGAACAACTTCTTANGATTTTCCTTTTGTTTCGGGTGGTTCAAACTAAATGAAAGAAAGGTCGAACAACTTCTTCTATTGAATAGACATCTGCTTCCTGGTCCTTTCGAACCAGTCAAAACCTGGAGCAAGGGATTTGAAGAACTTTATCAATGAGCTGGGACTAATAGCAATATCTGCTTTGGGACCTCAGTATACATGGTAAAATAAAGGGGATCCTAGTGATTTTACATTTGAGAAGCTAGTATCAATAGACATTGAAGAAGGGATGGTTCCTGTAGATGATGTTAATAAGTTGTGTTGCATGATTTCTTTGTGTGTTCTTAAAGTTTAGGGATAATGCTGATTTTATTATTTAATAAATATCTATTTTCGAACAGATTTCCCCATCAGTAATGGGACGTTCGGGATGAAGCCAATAAAAAAAAAAATCAATTTGGATAATAGCTTTTCTTATGACACAAGATTGTTCTGTTCCACGACTTTAGTGAATAAAGAGGGTCAGATCTTGTTAACCCGGTACAACAAAGTAATAGAAGAGAGTTAGTACTCATTTAATTGACCTCCTTTTTGAAATCATTTAGTACTTCTTTCCCAAGCATCTAGTAATTCTGGCTTCAAATCCACTCCTCACTTTTGTTTCCACCAAGCCAATCAAATCTGCCTATTGTGCTCTTATATAATCTTTGTCCTCTCTCTGCTTCTCAACTTTACCGATCTTTTTGACATTCCATATAAGGACCTTCATGTGGAACTATTGTTGTTTTTAGATTCCCCTCGCACCTTAGCGCTACCTCTGGTTTTTCGTCTTGTGCAACCCTTATTTGTCTTTTGTTCTTTGGCCTTTACTTTCCCCTTCTCCCCTCTTTCTTAGAATTCAACATTTATTATATGTTTTGAATCTTGTTCTCCCACTCTTCATTCAGGGTGATTCGAACCAGGGGAGGATCTTCTACCTTGTTGGTCATAGCACCAGTACTTGAACGCTTACTCTTACTGCTCTTCTCAGGTTCACCTCTTTTGGATGCCCTGAGGTTCTTGTTTGAAGTCATTTATTTATCACAAAACAAGTCCCCCTCAGTCACTGCCATAGTTGAACCTCTCTTCCAGATCCTCACTTCTATGAGCCAAATCACTCTCCTCGAGAGTTCTCTCCTTGACTACACCCTCCCCGGCTTTCTTACCCAAACATTCATCCCGAGAAATCTCTTCCGGTTCAGTAGTGTCCAGATCTGACATCTTTGCCTCTTCTTGTTTAGGGTCCTCTAGAACCGCAAAATGGTTCGGGCTGACTAGGTCCAGTTGGGTCATTCCACTCGCACAACTAGTGTCCAACCCCCCTTTGCTATTGTCACTACTGGTACTTGACCCCGTCGGCTCAAACACCGACCCTTACTCAATAGGGAAATTCAAAGAGGAGAACGAGGACATCTGACTACCGCTAAAAGTCAGACTAAGAGTACACATTGTATGATTGAAAACTGCCGCTGCATACTACTCGGTGCTTGCAGGTCTGACTGGTGCCTTCTCTCCAACATCTGCTTCAATTAATGTTAATTCTGACTATGCCCGCATCTGACTACTTATTGAAAGACCGAACAGGAAATGAAATTTCCTAGTACAACAACTGTAAATAAACATTCCCTCCCTGCTCTGACTTTGATCGACTTGCCCGCACATCGTCTTTTTGGAGAGAAGAGGTCAAGGGGCTAAGTGACTCTCGAAAGCCGTCTTTTGTATCACGTCAAGAGAAATGACATAGATAAGATTATTGCTTAAAGAGTTTCATTGTCGAATTGATCTCGAAATTGGATCCCATTAGTTTCTGCTTCCCAAAGATGCTTTATGAAAGCCGGTCCACAATAGTGAAAGTACGATTTATTCCGTCGATCGAACGAAAACAGCTTCTTGCTTTTTTTTCCTCTCTGGCTTGACTACTCTTCTTTATTAACACAAGTCTTATTTAACCTTCATGGACCACTTCACTACGCAGCAAGCTCCGACTCGAAAGCAAGAAGCAAGGGCGCAGCAACTGCGCAAAGTTGCGCCTTAGCGCATTCGTTTTCTTGCTCGTTAGCGCTGTTTTTTTATTGCAGCTAGTGCGCTTGACTAATAATATAGAAAGGGCCTTTCTCACTTTTTTGAATCCATATGAGGATTTCTTCAATCGGCAAGGGAAGCCTGATAGGTCTTTAAGATATAGGGACGTAAGCGCAACGGTAAAAAAAAGTCACTCAGTGAATCGGTGGATCACACACTTGGAGACAGGGACAGGGGCATGCCTGACTCTTTAGAAAGTATACAAGTGTTGAAAGAGTGAATTCTGGGTACAACGGTAAACGTGAGGAATGGCACCTCCACCCTACTAAAAAAGATCGCAACCAAGGGACATGCCGAACACCTACATTTCCAACTAAGTCCAAGGCGAGGACCCGTTAATTGACGATGCGTTCCATCGTCAGCAAGAGGTGGCCGACAAGGCCCCTTTCCCTAAATATCCTAGGAAGCGAAGAGGATAGGTTTGAATCTCATTCGGTAATCCTCTCCTGAAGGTAGGCATTTCCCCAAGGCACTGATATGATGAATCTCTCAATTACACATGTTTTAGGGAGTTGAACGTCTTATTCTTATGAGTGGCCTAATTGAATACACGCCAGGAGCAAGGATTCCAGAAAGTCAAATTCTTTATTGCAAGTGCAAGTCGATGTTCCGAATATGAAAGTGAAAGTGGAGTGAAAGCCGGCCCTAAGAAGGATCCAAAGATGTTTAAGTCTAGTTCCAATCTGGATATAAAAGTCAAGTTCAATCGTCGAAAGTGAGATCTCTTTTAGTCTAGTCTTCTTTTCTCTTTTGAGTCAAGTTCTTAAGACAGGAAATCGGGTTTTATGAATAACTCTCTTCCAGCCTATGTTGTAAGTTAGTTAGTTAGAGATCAAAACTAGACCTGAGAGACTAGACTTCTAGTAAGAGTAGGTGCGCCTTAAGTTGAGGAGAGCTGTTCACAAGCAGTGGTTATGAGCTCTTTCTTGTTTCGGTTCAGAAGAGGCTGCGCACCTTCAGTTGCACTAGTGGATTGAATAACCTTTTTTTTAGTGCCATCAAAGTGCATGTGTTCTTGGTTAATAAAAAAACAAGTATAGGCTAGAGGACTGATACTATAAGTAGGACAAAGGCCTTCAAAGAGAAATGAAAGGATTTTTTTTAGCATTTTTCCACTTCATCCAAGGAATCCCTTTCTTGGCATTTGTATTTGAGAGAGAGAGAGCTATGATTAGGTCAGTTCCTTCAGTCAACTTTTTTGGTAAGCCAAAAGTGAACTTTAGGTAAGTAAGTAGTCCCGTATGAAATTCATAAAAAATTCATATCTGACACTTGAGGAGGTCAATCTTAAGTGTTGGAAGCTACTGCTAAGGGACTCCCACTCATCTAGAAAGGATAGGCAATTGAGAGAGAATAGGGCGATAGCGACAGACACATGAACTGAAATAGATTAAAAGATTACTTTCGTAGATGAGAGGGGAAAGCTGTTTAGATAGGGAGATAGACCGGTTTTTATTGTTTATCCTTTCCTGCGCTTGTCTTGTATTGAGGTATACCGAAGAAATGAGTAAAAGTAGGTAACAAAAGGGGAGGGATTGTTGTTTTTTATTAGTGAGGACAAGCAACTTTCATTTCATTCAATTTAATGGTAGGGCTTTAAAGAGTAGGCGGTTCGTATCTTTCTATGACCCCTGGAATAAGAAGTAGGAGGATAGGCAGAGCAAGAGCT
>ML248399.1:24280-66780 GCA_005239495.1 Nicotiana undulata | reverse complement strand
CGGTTGGAGGAGAAGATAAGGAAAACTTTCTTTCTTCCATTCCACTCGTGCTCCTATCTTAATAGGATAAATAGAGATAGAACTTGCTATAAGGGCTTCTGACTCGCCTGTAACTAGCTGCAAGGAAACTAAAAAAGCTTTCTTTATTTTAATATAAAAGAAATATGCGCTCCTCCCCTCTTCTCTGTTGAGTTCATCTCGTAGAGGGGAGATATAGTTTAATAGTATGGGTATTTATCCTTAGAAGACGGAGGGCGTGCTAAAGCCATAGGGGTAAGCTCCCACAAGGATTGATAATAAGCATTAATCAGGCCTTCTGCAGAGATAAAAGGAAGATTCTTTATAGAAGATTCTCTTTATTGCCCATGAACTAAGGATTGGAAGGGTTGAGGATAGATTTTCTTTTTCATTTCAAGGGTAGTTGGCAAGAGCTATAACAACTTAAGATGTAGTTGGTTCGGAAACATACTCCAGGGCAGTTGGGTGGGGAGTCAGATCAGGCCAACGGTCCTGCTCCGCGTTATACGAAGAAAGTGTGGTTGGGTCTGACTCCGTTATAGGGCTAGTACGCCGAGTAGCTTTGAATTCTGCTATGCTGGTGCACAAAGAAAGCACACAACGACTGCGTAAATCTTTGGTCTGTCTATCATTGCCCATGTTGGGCTGACTCCTTTTTTTAGGCAAGAAGACCACTAGTTGAATTATTAAACTATTAAGACTAACTGAAAAAAGGTACTACTATTCTTCCTCCACTACTGATATTGACTGACCCGTTGATAGGATAGCAGGGAAAGTTGAGAGTGTATCCAGAGAAAGAAAAAAACCTTTTCAGGATGAGACTACGAAACCTAATAGAGCCAATGAGAAAGCAGTTGCAAGCCAGTGTAGGCTTGCTCCGCACAGGTTACATCTAGACCTTATATTGATATTCTTTTCAATTTATTTTTCAATTTCTTCGGTCCGGGGCACCGTGCAATCCGTTTAGATATTTTTCAGTTGCCAATGAAATGGAATACCGGGAACTCTTCGTCTAAGTGGTTAATTAGACGAGTCAATTCTCAATGCGATGCATCCGTGAAATGGGACGGAGATCTGCCCGAACTTAGTCCAGTCCTATTAAAGATGGGGGCGAATCAAGCAACTCTTATAAATAGATGGGATAGGAAGGAAGAACCACTGATAGCATTTGCAGCTGCTTCTTTCCGATCGATATACAAGCAGTTGGGCGCGAAGCTTTCTTCGTGAAAAAGCCCGTCCTTGTCAATATAAGACTGTCTTTCATTCTTCTTTTACTTATTTTTTTAAAATATCTCATTTTCTAAATTTTTTCATTGTCTTTAGTACGATCTGGCTTCACACCTCGCAGTGCTTACACCTCTCGCCTATCGGAACACCAACCCAATCTTGAAAGCTGAAGTAGGTTTGGGGAATGGAAGAATAAGAACACCTTCTTTACCACCAAAATTGTAACATAAGACCCTTCTTCACTCATGCTTGTCATCTGCTCGTGAATACCGTCCACTCAAGTCTTTGTTCTTTTATTCTTAAATATGGGTGCTAACCCGATTCCCCATGATATATGCGAGGTCAATAAAATTCTCCATAGAGTGAGTTTCTGATCATAATAACCACCTAAAGTTGGATTTCCAGTTGTAATTTTTAGTTTGGGGTGCCAATAGTAGCATAGTTTCTTAGTCGTCCTTCCTCTTACGTATTACAATTTAGGTTCTTTCATGCTGCCTTTAGCGGAAAAAAGACTTAATGGACAAATAAGGGAAATGCAAGAATATGTTCTTGAACTCTAGAGAACAGGCGTATAGTGGATCATCAGAGCGATAAGGAAAGCTTATAGAGGGGTGGTATTACTACGACAAGTGAAGCCAGGGTTCCCTTTGTTCCGTGTCCCGGGAAGACAAAGGAATCTATTCGAGAAGAGCTTACCAACCCCTTTACCGATACCAAGGGGAAGCCGGAATTAGACCAATAGGGCACTGCTCTCCGCCTGTCGTAACAACAACAAAAGTCCATACCGGAATTTCATTACCTTATTCCTTAGACCCTAAAACATAGACATTGGTACAAGAGGAGGCTCGAGAGACCTCGAGCGTAATATACGCTACCATCGAAGAGACTTTAGCCATATCTTAACCCATGGTTGAAGAATGAGGCGATCAAGAAAGTCGTGGGCCTCGTAGTACCCTCATACGACAGCTCTGTGGATCTTTTCGGGTCAAAAACCTGTTCGACGTCAGAACCAATCTCAAAACCCTAATATCACCCTCTTAAGAGAAAGGACTTTCTCTATATCTATATCTATGCAACTAGTTCTTTCACTTGCTTCCAAATCCATCCATCTTACTTACTCAAAAGCTTTGAATATTCTACTCGAGATCTTGCTTCTAGCTTTGGGCACCTCTGACATAAACAGAAATAGCGTATATACAAAGCTAGCCTTTTCTCTCAAGCGTCTTGGTATTGGATCTACTCTTCTGTTAACAAGAACATGAATTATATTCTATTCTAATTCTTTATTCTTAAGAGAATCCCCCACCCGAATCATTCTTAAGACCACCAAGCTCTCTCGAATTAATTCGACTCTTCTGCTATCGAGCTATACCGGGGAGGGGGGAAATCTTTTCCCCACTAAGACGTGCATCTTTATGGCTATATCGTTCTGAGGATGGATGCGACGGGAAGAAGTGGCATTTGGAAGTGTTGTTGACTTAACATTTAGGTTTCGGCATAACAAAGCTTGCAGTGTCCTTTCGCACTTAGGCGCACAGTGTGCCATTGGTAATGATTCTACTATGGTACCACAAATTCGCAAGCTGATCCTAAGTAATATTTATTGTTCATTGGATTCTGGAGGAACTACTTCGTTAGGATTGGGGAATTGCTGCGATTCTTCCTGAATAGCCTGGATTCTCCCGTCGAGAGTCACTTTGAAAGTATTACCTAGCCTCTTCCGACTGAATATGATAAAGCCTATAAAACATAGAGCCACTATCATTTCTTCATTATAAATTAAGATCTTCTTTGAACTTGATGCGCAAATAGATAGAATAGCAGCAAATATCATCTTTCTAGCCTGCATTTTCGTGGAACTCAATCTCATTTAGAAAGCATGATTCCTATCTTTCAGCAATTGAACGGGAAGTGGTTTAAGAATAAGAAAGGACTTTAGAATTGGATGCGCTCGCCCAATGAGAAAGGCCCTGACCCTGCCAACCAAGTATCAAAAAGAAAGAAGAGAAAGAAAGGAGAAGAGAACTTCATATTTTGGTAACTCTCTAGCAGTCATATTTAACCTTGAATGCTATTAATAGATTCTACAGCAATAGTCCTCGGACTCGGAAAGTAATAACGAAAAATAGCTAACCCAATAGCAGATTCCGCAGCTGCCACCACTGGAACCAATTAAGCAAATGATTGACCCATCATATCATCCGAATAAATAGAAAATACCAAAAAGTTCGAATTCACAATTAATAACATTGATTCAATTGGCATTGACATAATAGGAATATTTCGTCTATTAAGGAGGATTCCTCGAATACCTGAAATAGAGATAATCATAGAAAATGTGAAATATTTGATAGGATCCATTTCGGGAACGTAGAATGTAAGAGAAATTCAAATGTGAAACAATACGTCAGCTCTTCTACTTGAAATATCCTTCAATTATTGAAGAAATATTATTTTTTATACTCATGTTTCCCTTCCCGTCCTGCTCCGCCGATTGTTGTGCTCGTGTCAACCAAGCCCTCAAGTGTCGTAAATTGGTCCTGGGGACATTGGGCTTTTTGGCATTATAGGCAGCTTTGCTGGCGAAGCGGTTAATAATAATTTCAAACATCTCATTTGGTGATGGAAGTTCACCCAAGTTGCGGTGCCACAATCTTCTAACTAGTCGTACCATCTCCGATTTAATCAGAGGGCTAATCTGTTCGGCCAAGCCATCATTTGTTCTTTAATCTTGGCCAATTCAAGTTGATCCAAGGCTCTTTAAATCTCGGACCGATCCCCTGGATCTTCTTCAGCCGCGGGAAGACTTGGTTCTGTCGAAGAGCTAACACCCCTTCCAGCGTCTCCACTGTAAAGAGGAATGTCCTCCATTAAAGAAAGCAGCCAATCGAGGGAATCGAGAAATGGAATGGTCCAAGTAAAGAAAAAGTTCATAAGAAAGGAAGAAATGACAAGTACTACCAAACTCCGGAAAAATCTCTGAAAAATTGAAGAGAGACGACGAAGGATATTCATGATATTTCGAGTGTGATCAGACAACCAAAAATAAACAATAACAGAGCTACTACGATTGCGACAACCATCACATAGCTATTCGGAGTTTCACTCAGAGACTTATGATTCCTCGAACTCCCTGAACACTTTCTATATCTATCTGTCTTCATAGAATTTCTGCTATTTATCTTGAGTTAGACAAGCACATGCCTATCTTAGCTCCCAGTGACCTGCTTCACGAGACCTTTTCAAACCGCAGCATGGGTAATGTCCTCTCTATGGCTAGGCTCTATTTGTCTGAGGATGCCCTTTCTTTACTAGAGGAGTAGGAAAGAAGACACTTACATACGTAATTCTAGAGGTGAGCCAACTTGGTCGGTAGAATTTTTTTTAATCTAGCAAAAGGAAGGAAATGATGCTTTTCTTAAGGCAATCCACAAGTAACAAATAGAATGAGGAAGAGAGAGAACCCCTCGGAATGGTATGTGGGCCTTCCTCAAGCAATCCCCTATGACTCAACCTTTTTTCTTGTGCAAAAGCGTCCTCCCCTTCCTTCCTCCTTTTCGAGCTCACTAAGGAAAGCGACGCCCCATTTGTGTCTGTTTGCGATCGTTCCTTGCTGGGCAGTTCATCAGGAGATGCTATCTGGGACCAAGCACTAAGCACTCTTGATTTTCTTTTTCAATTGATTTCTAATAGGATTGGCAAATATCACTGTGCCTAACATATCTAATTGGAAGTGGAATGAAGATAATGCGCTTTACTCTTTCATTTGTAGCTGGATTACCCCTGGGCCAACTTAACTTGAATCTGTTCTCTTCAGATTTTCACTAAGCCTCATTTGAGTGCTATATACATAGCTCCTTGATTACTTATCAAATAAAATGAACATTCTTTAAGAACTTTTTCTCCTGATCTTATTAGCTTAGTAGCATGGAAGTCACAATAGTTCTAGCAGAGTAAGCTAGAAGATGACCAATCCCGCCCCATTTGTGTCGAGTCCGTTGTGAGAGGCGCTTAAAAGGCCGTTAAGGCATTAGAGTCAAGGGTGAACCCACAAGGGAGGGGAGATGTTGCTTCCTAAAAAGAACTGGGGTTGGCTCCTTTCCTTGATTCCTTACCCATAACATAAGATAAAGAAAGGGTGCGTGCTTCAACATCTAAGTATAACACAAGGAACCTCCTGCTCTTAAGCATAAACTACGATATTTGATGGACTGGCAGGTCAGCCCCGTAATTTATCCCTCAAGCTGAACGAACTTCACCTGCTCCTTTAGTTTAGGGCTATAGAGTTTACTTGCTTCTCACTAACGGCAGAATCATGAGCTTCATCACTCGACTCTAAACAAAATTAAAAACACTCGGCTATTGGATGACAATCCTTCACTCCGGAAGGGTAGGTTCCATACCGACAAGACATCCTATCTCAGAATCCGCTCATTTCACACCAAGTAAAGTGGAAGTTAATCACCAAGGTAGAGTTGTATAAATCCCTAATGTAACTGAACGAAGTGGAAAATCCACAATACGAGAGAAAAAACCTTCCGTGTCTAAGAAGAAAAGCAACATCGAGTTAGGTAGGATGTAGATCGAGCGCAATAAGCTAGAGGAATGATTATTTCACTTTGGAAGGAAACAAGCATCTCAAATAAGGTCCTCACTCAGCTCTCAGGCTGTCTGGGAATAGCTCCACCAGACATAGAAGAAAGGAGTGTAGGATTGGTAAGCTTTGTCGGAAAGAAGCTAGTCGACTAATTAAGGAAGCTACTATCGGCGAAGCCCGCTTTCTTCGGACCGTGCTATTGCGTGAAGCGGAAAGGGACAACGGAATATAAGGCCACACCAGACAAGTAAAAAGAGGATTCGATATTTCGTCAACCACCACTTGAGCGCAATTCACTTATCTATTTAAAAGTACCATCCAGACAGTAAACATTTAGGGAATATGAGTAGTAAGGTAACTCAACCTATCTTATCGACGAGATGCAAGAAGAAGAAAATTAGCAGACTATGAAAGAAAAAGAATTTCTTCTCATCTACCTTTGTCTCAATCATGGGCGATTGAAGTGAACACAATAAAAGAATGCAAGGAAGGGTTCCCCCAGCAAAGGCATCTCGACTGCTTCAAAAATCAGGTCATCGACCAGTAATGCGACTTGTAGAAGACTCCCTACCTATACGTAGCAAGTTGGCACTAAACTAATAAGGAGAGCGGAAAGCAGCTAGCCACTATCAGAAGATCCACAACTTTAAGATTAAGATCCGCTTATTCTTTGAGATGACAAAGCTCCCCACTAGACGCAAATTGCCGAATCTACACCAGGCAGTATATGAGTCCTTTCTTTGATCGGCCTTCCACAGACCAGAACTAAAAGGACATACCAGCCCCCGGAGAATTATTAGGCATTCCTTCATGTCGAGAGGAGGTAGCGGTTGGAGGATAGGATAAGGACAACTTTATGTCTTCCATTCCACTCTTGCTCCAATCCTAATAGGATAAATAGAGCTAGCACTTGCTATAAGGGCCTCTGAATCGCCTGTAACTAGCTGCAAGGAAACTAAAAAACCTTTCTTTATTTTAATATAAAAGAAATATGCGCTCCTCCCCTCTTCTCTGTTGAGTTCATCTCTTGAAGGGGATATATAGTTCAATAGTATGGGTATTTATCCTCAGAAGACGGAGGGCGTGCTAAAGCCATAGGGGTAAGCTCCCACAAGGATTGATAATAAGCATAAATTAGGCCTTCTGCGGAGATAAAATGAAGATTCTTTATAGAAGATTCTTTTTATTCCCACCTCAAGGTCAGTCAATGGTTGTCCTACTCAATTGATTAGACTATGGAGAATCACTTGTGTATTGGTCTTTGGGAAAGTGTAAGACGCTATTGCTCGCAACTGGGTCTTGAGTGTCGGTCTAACAAAAGAGTCAACTCTAGTTGCTTCTCTTGTCTGATCGGAAACTGGTCTTCTTTTTATGGTGTAAGGGTCGAAAACAGCTCCCTTTGGAAGGAATCGATCGTCAACGTCTTTGGTTCCCTCCACCCGCCGCCTTTGGTCAACTCAAAAAACATGCCAGGAAGGACATTGTTGAAGACTCATTGAGTGCTTCTAGGTTAAAGGGAAGCACTAGACTCACTCCACGAGAACTAGCTTTTCGGTTTGCTTCAGATTTGGCATTCATTCCCCCTCCTCTTCTTGGATTTCGCATTATTTTCTGCTATGGTAGCCTATGATGATGGCCTTTCATTTTGGCTTTGTTGGGATACCCTATGGTATGGGCTGTTATCTCAAGGGCCTGGTTAGGGTCTTCTTGTTGGAGTATCCTTGCTCAGAGGCTAAAATGAATTGAATTCTCTTTTCTTTTTGGAGTGCCTGAAGAGACCTGCTTACTGGAAGGTACTATTCTTTTAGAATGGTGAAAAGGTTACCTACCCTATGATCCTCCTTATCTTACAGAGGTTTACTATGAGCCATACCCAACGGGATACATATTGCCCAAATGGAACCTAAAAGATGGGATGGGTGATCCATAAGATCATTTGGCGAGGTTCATCCCTCATCATGGGGATCTTTCTGGAAATAAAAACTTGTTTTGTTCAAGCAATTTCCCTCGTCGCTTACCCGCATTTCTCTTGGTATACCCACCTGTGTGCCTCCTAATTCCGTGAAGTCCTTGGAGCATGTGTGATTTATTTAGGATCCTTGTCAAGAAAGAAGTCAGTCCCTTATTCTTTATTTTATGTTAAAAGGTCTGGACTTGAAGAGGGAGTCGATTCATGTACTTCACCATTTCCTGGGCCGTTATCGCCTTTCCCCGATTCAGGGTATGGGTTCTTTCTCTATTAAGAAAGTCCCAGTGTGAACTCCCCTACTGATCTGACTCCAGCGGATTCTTGAGAAGCCAATTTTCTCTCTCGATCTAGATCTACTTTACCGACAAGATCTCTTAATAAATGAGCAATGAGTTTGATTGTAACTATTCAAAGCAGAGGAAATAAAATAGTATATAGCCTATAGCTATAGGGCTAGGCTCCTCTCCTCACTCGAGCTACCAGCTTTCTTAGATTTCATTCCTGTTGACTAATCCAAGTCCTTGAGAGCTTAGACGTCAGCGTGGAAGAACTCCAAAAGAATTTCATCGGCTCCTCCTCTCTTTCCCTCTTGATGGTATCCAGTTGAAATGATTGCTGAATTTCCCTTAGTTGAAGCTCTAAGTCAAGCATTCAGGAACCAAAGACCTCTGACTACGCTCCTCATCCTAGGAAAGAAAAATTCCATTTGCCTAATACGTACTACTGTGCAACAGATGATTTAGCTGCTGTTATTCCTCCACCAGCTTCTTCTTGGCATCAAGCCAGTCCTTACTCCTTGCATCAACTGGCAATCCCGCATAAAAGAAAGGCTACTGACTTGGCTGATTCAACAAGGGAAATAGGCATCCATTTAAACTGCTCCCATTCCTATGTTGACACTAAGAGAAACAAACCCTGGAGCCTTTCTCTCTATCCATTCATTTTTCATAATCATAAAGGATGGAAATGCTTCGCTTACTAAACCAGCAACAACGGAGTAAGCTCCCATATCCGTGAAGGACTGCTTTCCAGCAGAGGAAAACTTCTCGTTGCTGAGCTTGCCGTTAAAGAGTAAGATGCTGATTCTATAGCAGCTCCGATTCCTTCACCGAGAATGAGAAGGAAGTCTTATAGAATGAACAAGAGCTAAATAAGGGGGTGGGATCTCTCCTAAAAGAAAGAATTGACCTCGAGCTTGTCCTACTCATTCTCCTTTTCTCGTTCCTGACCCTGAGTGCTGAGGGGTTAGCCTTGAGCCAGGTCTTGATTGTTTATTCCATTTTGTCAGTTTAAGTACTGGAATGGGAGTTATGGATATTCATTCCTAAACTATGTCACCGATTGGTGACTTGATCCCGCTAAGCAAGAACTACTGCCGACTCTATCTTAACGACCAGTTTGCCCCTAGATATTCCGCTAAGTCTAGTTGACAAGTTTCCTTTTTTCACTCTGTAAACAAAACAACCCCTTAGTCAAGAGGTTAGTTACGCTTTTTGGTATCGACAGAGAAAGTAGAGAAGGACAGTGACACAATAGCTCTAACATAAGCAAGCTGTCAAAAGGGAGTCAATATCTGCCTATTCTGCGGTGCTTATTCCCACAGCAGACTCAATAGCTGCGGTTATGGATGCTATTGCTAAGAGGGCATTCGAGTCGAGTCAACTATACGAAGTGAAGTTCCTCGTTGGGAATACTCTTACTATACATGGGGATGCAGATATGTCAGAAGGACCGGATTCGAATATCCCTATTATGCAAATCGAACATGGTAAAAAAGATATGGTGATTAGTGGGTTTAATTATGAGTAAGGAGTATTTTACCTTTTATTTCAATCCCTAGAGTAAGATTCATGTCATGGAAATCATGAGAGGAATGAGTATCCTGGCATGCGCTTAGGGCGAAGACATCAAGGTCTCTTTTAATTTCCCCATACTCTTTTCCCATGAACATGGTTTTGGGANCTAGAGTAAGATTCGTGTCATGGAAATCATGAGAGGAATGAGTTTCCTGGCATGCGCTTAGGGCGAAGACATCAAGGTCTCTTTTAATTTCCCCAGACTTTTTTCCCATGAGCATGGTTTTGGGCTAGGTTACCAACCTCAAGAGGAGGATTCCTTTTTATTTTGAGAAATGGTTTCATTCGCGCTAAAGCAGCAACATACTTTCAAGGCTGAAGGAAGATCTTTCAACCCCAGGAAGCCATACAGACCCAATCTTCCATGGCTACTTCCTCAAATAAGGTGATGATTTAGCCTTCTCATTCAAAAATGGACTTGGTTAGGCTCTATCTGGTATATCTTTTCTTATCCGATGAGGGTTTTTAAGTGGTCTCCTTACTTTAGAGCTAACGTAGAATCATCAATAGTTCCAGTCTGGATTTCTCTACAAGTTGGTCGCTGAGGAAAAATATCATAGCCCCCTTGAGTCAATAAGAATAGCAGAATTCTGCTTTAAAAACCCTTACCTCAAATGTGTCGAAATTGAAGTTATCTCATTAGTGGTAATGATACTGTTAATGAAATATGCATACAATAGCGGATTTCATTCTATTAAATTCACTATCCATTACTGTCTGATACATACAAATAACGAAGGAGCCGACTTTATAGAAGGAATTGCAATTTTAGTAAAGGCCGATAATGCATAAGTACCTCCGCTTCGTGTATATAATGAAATTTTGAAACAAGTTTGTGAAAAGGCTGAGAAATAAAATAGGAAGAGGGGCATCTAGACTGAGTAGGGGTTCGAATCTATCTCTTCGAAAGTGTTGAACACCGTGAACTCCACCCTTTTAGCCTAGAGGAAAATTTTAAGCAACTTTGTGATGAATTAATGGATGGCGGAACAATGAGTGATGAACCTGTAGAAGTGGTAGCTATGGGTAAGAAGAGTCATCGTCCCGATCATATACCCGCACTGAAAGCAATTAAGTAAATAGAAAGGAGCCCATTCATTATTGCCGATATAGAGGCTACTCTCCACGACGATGTTCATGTTCCTTGCGTAATGGGGTTCTTAGTGGATAAGCCAGGTGAAGATCTTGCTTCCAAGTTTGAATATTATATTGAAACATATTTCAGTAAAGATAACGATTTCTCAATATCAGATTTCAAAAAATGAAGTGAACGTATGATGCTCGACTTTATAGAGCGTTTACCGGATGTGGTATCAGATGAAAAAGAAATTCGAAAGGTCTATTTCAATAACTTTTCACGATAAGATGGCATTATAGTAACGAGAGCTTTTACTTCTCAAATCGGCAAGTACTCCTTCCAAACGGTGATGAGGAAGCATAAAATGTACGAGCTAAAAGTCTATAGTGGAAATGAAAAAAGAATTATTGTTCCATATAAGGGATTCCTGCCTTCTCCTTCCAGCTGCGCTAAATAACTTGGCCCATGATTTATGCTCGAAATTAGGTTCTGAAGGCACCATTCCCTATGGGAAATTACGACTTGAGTATCTTCCGCAGATAGGTCAACAATTGTTGGCTTATTTGAAACAAGATATTCGTCTCTTAGGTGGCGTTATGCTGAAGGCACAAGAGATTTATTGGAATCTGTACAAAATAGACATCGTTGATACAATAGCGTTGTCATCGCTAGCTCTATCAATCTTTCGTATGCACTATTACGACCCAAAGAGTTGGCCCATGCATATACCAACTCGAAACCAAGAACGCTTCATTCGGCGTGGTTATTATGGAGGACAGGACGATGTCTATAAGCCCTTAGACTATTACGATGTGAACTCCTTATATCCATTTATAATAAAAACTTTTCCGATGCCAAGCGAACGGGGCTCCCAGGCTGGAATGTCTGGCATAATAATTTAGAAAAGGCGGAATTGGGTAACTTCATTGGCTTTATTGAGGCTTTTGTAGTGTGTCCTCTCTAAGATAGAGAAATCCTTCTTACCCTATAAGGATAGACATAATGCTTTAACCTTCCCAACAGGTAAATTCGTAGGCGTCTATTCTAGCGAAGAATTTTTTTATGCCCGAAACTTGGGTTATAGAATTTTCCCGCTAAGGGGATACTTGTATGAGAAAAAGAAGAGTCCTTTCAAAGGCATTGTATCATACATCTTCGCTAGAAGACAAGAAGCAAAGATAAAGGATGATGCAACTATGGTATATATGTACAAAATACTAATGAACTCTCTCTACGGTCGATTTGGTATAAACCCAGAAGTTATTAAAACCGAGATATGCACAAAAGAAAGATATCATGAGTTGTATAAAAAGGAAACTTTTTACAGTGCGGGGGTCCTGTCCGTTGGATGACTTGAGTAATGGGAGAATGACAACTGGGCCCTGCAGTGGTAGAACCTCGTGAACGGGCATACGATTTCCCAACCTTCTTTGAACTTTTCTTCTCTTATGAAATTTCTAGTCAACTTGAAAAGCAAAAGAAGCCTCAAGCCGATAAGTCATCATGTTTGATAATTTCGAAAGAAGAGCTGAGGGCTGATCTACGACCAACCTCTCACTCACGGCACACATGTTATATGTGTGATGCCGACACCCTGATCTAGACATCCACTTCAAACTATTTACCTTATTTATAATCTTCTTACGACCATCACGCTATTCTATAATTAACCATGCTATTTATGCTAAATATATCCCTTCATAGATCTCTACAACCTACCTCTACGAACAGCTTTAGACTGGCGTACTCATAGTAGCTGCTACCCATACCTCTGATGGTCGCTTACACAGATCTATCTATGTGTATACGTTAAGAGTTCACCTCCTCACTCGTACGACTGTCGATACTAGAAGAGAAAAGGAACATATCCAATGAGTCTGATTGCAATGGTGTAAGATATAAGCTTACAGGAATAGATAGCCGCAAGGTAAACGACAGAAACATGTACTAACCAGACCGAAGGAAGAGGTCTCTTATACAATATCTGGCCCAAGAATCTGTCTCTCCCCTACTTCATCCCACCATAGGGGAGTCCTGCACTTGTGTCCATAGAGTGCCTCAGAAGGTGTCATGCCTATACTCACCTGAGAACTCTTGTTATAGGCGAACGTCACCAAGGGTAGATGTCTGTCCCAAAAACCTCAAAAATCAAGGGATTACCTCCGCATAGCCTCCAATGTCTGGAACGACCTCTTAGACTGCCATCGGTCTGAGGATGGAAGGTTGTGCTAAGACTTACTCTACTACCCAAAGCCTTCTGTAGGCTCTCCACAAGGTTGAAGTGAACCGTGGATCTCTGTCTGATACTATGGATGATGATATCCCGTGTAGGCGCACTATCTCATCAATATATATCTGTGCTAGCTTGCATGTAGAGTAAGTCATACAAATCTGCAGGAAGTGAGCTGACTTGGTCAGCCGATCAATAATCACCCATATGGCGTCATGTTGCCTCGCAGTCTTCGGCAATCCAGAGACAAATTCCGTGGCTATATCGTCCCACTTCCACTATGGTATTTGAACTGGCTATAAGGGTCATACTGGTCTCTGGTGCTCATCCTTAACCAGCTGGCACACTAAGAATTTAGCCACATACTCAGCGACATCCCTCTTCATACCTTTCCACCAATAGTTTGGGCGGATCGTCCAATACATCTTCGTGCTCCCTGGGTGCATGAAAAAAGGTGAGCTATGCGCCTCCTCCAAGATATCATGGCACAGGTCACTGTCCTAAGGAACACATACTCGTCCCCTGAGTAGAAGTGAGCCATCCTGGAGAAGTTTCAACTCCTTCTGTGTCATCAAGTACCTCAAGCTCTTATGATCCGTAAAGATTTGGAACTTCCCCCCATACAAGTAATTTCACCATATCTGAAAAGCGAAGATAATGGCTGCAAGCTCTAGGAAAGAAAGTGGTCATGAGGTTACAAAGGTCATGACTGAGTCTTGGTTGATTAGTTTGCCTTTTCTTGGTCTGGTGTGGCTAACAGGTGACAGAAGAATGACGGCTATTTATTGGTAACGTAGCGTAGAAATGGGTTCTTCCGCAGTGAAGCAAATGATCTAGCCAATCATTCTTCTACCGATTATCCAAGTTCGGTATTCTATAAGTTCCTAGGTCATATCGAAATGACACCATTGAGAGTAAGATATGTCCGATATGTAAGTGGTATAGTCACTAGCTGTAAGGCAAGCCCCATAGACACCTTACTACTTTCTAAGCTTTCTCTATTGTCTCGCCAATCTAGTATTGCCATATAAGAAAACTGCCTTTATAGGTAGAATATCTTTGAAAGATATCTTTCCCTTCTTTCACTACGCCCTTTCACTCTTGAACTACTTGAACAAGGAGGGCAGGGGGTGCTATCGTATATAAGAAAAACTGCTGCATTTTGGCAGCGGTTAGCTCTCTCTCTAACTAGAAATTTGATAAGAGAAGTGCGAAAGGATTGTAGGCTAGATTCAAGGTATGACAATTATCCATGGAACTTTCAAGATTGGTTGAGCCTTATGTGTACTTTAGTAAGAGTATGAAGGATCTAGTGGCCGTAACTATCTGTCCACTCAAGGCGTTGCAAGCAAATGGTTTTTGAAAAGCGTTAGAAATCGTGGTCAACATTTTTCAAGTGCTTCAACGGGCTTTGGCTTTTTTTTTTATAGGTATTTAACCAGTTCAAAAGATAAACTATCAATCAATGACGTTGCCAAGGTAGATGTTTTTCTTTGCCTTTCAAGATATTGCGTATAAAAAGAAAGATAGCCAGTCCTCTTGAGCGACCGAGAGTGTTATGTAAAATGGACCAATGAGGATCCTATCCTAAAGGAGAAGGAGGAGGAGTAGAAGCTAAATTTAGGGGCGGAATCGAAGCAAAGAAATTAGTTCATGCCACGACGATCTATATGGAAGGGAAGTTTTTTTGATGCATTCCTCTTGAGAATGAAGAAGAAGAGAGATCCTCTTTTTAACAGGAAAATTTGGTCACGTAGATCTTATATTTCGCCGGAATTTGTTGATTGCTCCATACGAATTTACAATGGAAAAACTCTTGTTCATTGTAAGATTACTGAAGGAAAGGTTGGTCATAAATTTTGAGCCTTTTCTTCTACACGGAAATGAAGACCTTCGAGAACAAATATTGGACCGGGAAGAAAAAAAGGGAAAAAGTAAAGTCTAAGCGCATATGTCACGAAAAGGATATCCTATTTCGGTAAGACTTGATCTGAATCGTAGTTCAGATTCAAGTTGGCTTTATTGAGGCTTTTGTAGTGTGTCCTCTCTACAATAGAGAAATCCTTCTTACCCTATAAGGATAGACATAGTACTTTAACGTTCCCAAAAGGTAAATTCGTAGGCGTGTATTTTAGCGAAGAATTCTTTTATGCCCGAAACTTGGGTTATAGTATTTTCCCGCTAAGGGGCTACTTGTATGAGAAAAAGAAGAGTCCTTTCGAAGGCTTTGTATCAGACATCTTCTCTAGAAGACAAGAATCAAAGATAAAGGATGATGAAACTATGGTATATATCTACAAGATACTAATGAACTCTCTCTACGGTCGATTTGGTATAAACCCAGAAGTTATTAAAACCGAGATATGCACAGAAGAAAGATATCATGAGTTGTATAAAAAGGAAACTTTTTACAGTGGGGGGGTCCTGTCCCTTGGACGACTTGAGTAATGGGAGAATGGGAACTGGGCACCAGGCATACTATTTCCCAACCTTCTGTGAACGTTTTTTCTCTTATGAAATTTCTACTCAACTTATAAAGAAAAGAAGCCTCAAGCCGATAAGTCAGCATGTTCGATAATTTCGAAAGAAGAGTTGAGGGCTGATCTACGACCACCCTCTCACTCAAGGCACACATGCTATATGTGTGATGCCGACACCCTGATCTAGACATCCACTCTAGACTATTTACCTTATTTATAATCTTCTTATGGCCATCACTGTTTAACCAAAAAATGAACCTTTTTGACTAAAGCTTAATTTCAGGAAAAACTCGGGTTACTGATAATCGGATCAATCAAACAAAGAATAAAAAGCAATCGTCGAGAATAAGAAAGAAACAGTATTTTATATTGCTCGAAATCCGATCCCCTGTTTGTTACATTGACATTCCTTTTATAAGAGTGTTTTCCTAGTACAACGTTTGTATTACTGTCATGAAGCCTATTTAATGCTTAATTATGACATTTATGAGGCGTTATAAAAATGACTAGTAACTGTTATTTTAGGAATTTGTGTAACGTACGAGGCATTAATTGCTGATCTTTGAATCGGCCTGTTATTGTGTCCGGATTCGCTGTGACCATGCCTTTTTTCTTTAGTGATCTTTTCCGTGGCTAATTCCTTGCATTGCCCGTACCTCTTTATCTCGCATCTGCGTGTGATATTTTGATTGGTCCACCTGGCTAGATGAGTCATCTAAAATCTGTACACGTGTAAGACTATATTTTTTACCAATACAGATAATCCCCCCACTTGCCATGTATTGAGCGTGTAATACTTGGTAAGTGGATGTTCATTTATGGCGGGAATATTTTGCCGCCGCTTTATCTCAAAACTTTGTATTCTTTTATTGACGCATGCTTTGCACAGTACTTCCATTTAATGCTTCTTTCACGTGTTCATTTCTGATTGGTTCTGAAATGACTCAGCGCCTTTCAGGGCTTTTTCGCGGCTGCATCAGTCCCAAAGTGACACTTTTGATTATGACCTTCCATCATTACCTTTTCAATCTTTGACGGTTGCCATTAAGTATAAATAGTCTTCTTCTTTTCTTCCTTAGCACAAAAAAAGAAAACTTCTGCATCTCAATTTTCTCTTTGTGAAAGAATTTCTTCTTTAGACTTTATAAATATGTCTTCATCAGGCCATTCTGAAAAAGTTATTGATGTTGAGGCTCTAGCTTCTTCTTCTGCTCCGACGAGGAGTCGAAGAGGTGGACGACTAAGGAGCCTTGGACGTAATTTTTCTAGAGGTTCTTCTTCTTATTCCCCTGCAAGGGCGTTGTTTTCCCCGAGAGGTAGATCTTCTCAATCTGTTTCTAGGAGTAGGGATGATTTTCATGAACCTAGAGTTGACGAAATCATCCCTTCTGAGATAACTTTTCCAGAAGTAAATTCTCCTATTATTGAACAATCTCTTTCTCTGGATAGTATTGAGAAATATGCCACTATCATTACTGTGGGTCATATTCCCATTTTTCATAGGGAATGTTTTTGGGAGTCTAATGTTCCCGTTCTCGTGCCAAGTAGTATTCAAAGGATTACATCCTTTAAAGCTGGTTTTTCTTATGTTTTCACTTATCCTTTTACGTTAGGATTTCAACCTCCTGTTGATCCTGTGATTATACAGTTTTTTCGCTTTTTTAATATTTTTTTAGGACAAGTTGGTCCCCTAGTATGGCGTGTTGTCGCCTGTTTGAGAGTCTTGGCTTCAAAGGTTTCTGTTCCTTTTACCCTTCCTCACCTGTTGCATTTGTATTCTCCTGCTTTATACCGTCAGGGGTTTTTTACTTTAGTTGCCCGGAGTAAGAGGGTGTTAGTAACCCCTGGTGATAGACAGAGGTTGGTACCTTAGGTACGTGGCTGTTCCCACTGCTGTTTTAGTGGGTGAAAATAATCTTCCCTTCCCCGAGAAGTGGAACCGTGCACGTAAGTATTTTAATTCGTACCTGATTCATTTGTAATGAAATTTGTTTGATGTTTTATGACACCGTATCTGTTTCCCTTTAATTTAGAGCAACTATGAATGTTGTCGAGAATGTCTCCGACATCCGTAGTTGGGTAGAAATAATGTTAACTGCTGCTCCTTCCGAGGAAAGATCTTGGAAGTACTTTTCGGCAAAGTACAAGTGGATTGTTAAGACCCATGGTAAGCAGAACTTTTCCTCATTCTTTTCTCTGCTTGAGTTCTTTTTTTTTGTTTTTTTATTATCTCTTTTTCTCTTTTTTATAGGGTTTACTACTCGTGGGGTATCTTCCTCACTTCCAATGATGTCATTGTCCCAAGCTCAG
This sequence comes from Nicotiana undulata, assembly GCA_005239495.1. Classification (NCBI taxonomy): domain Eukaryota; kingdom Viridiplantae; phylum Streptophyta; class Magnoliopsida; order Solanales; family Solanaceae; genus Nicotiana; species Nicotiana undulata. The sequence goes on along the minus strand of ML248399.1, from coordinate 49,015 downwards.
AATATTTTGACGAGTGCTTCAAAGAGGAAAGCCCTGGATTCCCGTTCTGAAGGGGAAGATGAGGGTGAAGAAGAGGGTACTTTAGTGCACCAGATGAGAAGGAGGAGGGTAATTTTGGAGAAAGAGTCTACTCCCGCGCCTCTTTCTTCCGTGTTGGCCATCAGGTCTTCTTGTTCTAAGATCAATCTCAATCTCCATCTCGGGACTCTGCTGAGCGTTTATTTCAGATTGGGTTCGAGATGGATCCTGACGATGTTCCTTTGGCTACCATTTACCCGCATTTTGCTGCTATCTCTGCTCCCCAAGCTGCTGCTGTTGTTTCTTCTCCAATTCCTATTATTTCTTCAGTTTCTCCTTCTTCCATCTCGATTGAAGTGCCCGCGACTCTTTTGGCTCCCGGTCCTTCCATTTCTTCTGCTACCCCTTCGGTCCCTGCTTCTATGCCTTCTGTTATAGAAGAAGGGTCTTCCAGTAGGGGGATGCGAAGGGCCTTGATTGAGGTTCCAGCTGGTGGAAACCTCTTTAAGAAGATCAGCACCGGGGAGCCGGAAATGTGGCTCAAGCCTTTGATTGGCCCTGAGGAAAGAGCTAAGCTTGACAGCCACGCATCTCTCACTTGGGCTAATGAGGTGGTGCATAATTCCTTGAAGGTATATACTCGATCTTTTGTACATACATTGCTTCAATAAATAGTTTTAATATTCTTAATTGTTTTACTGCTTTTGTAGATGCACCTTATCGGTTTGGAGCTCATGAAAAGAATTTCTAATTATGAGAAAGAGTTGCAAGTGCTTCGTGGGTTGGATGATTTTAAGGCACAGTACGAAAGCCTTCAAATTGAGATGGAAACTTTAGAAGGAGAAAGAGATACCTTAAAGAAGCAGCTGAAAGTTCTGAGAGGAGAATTAGCAGTGGAGAAGGCTTCTTCCAGCCAAGCTAACAAGGATAAAGACGTTCTTGAATCTTCTTTTGCCGAGCAACTGTCAAAAGCCACGGAAGAGGTCCGGTATTTAAAGGATTTTCTGGGACAAAAAGAAGAATATTCCGGAGAGCTCGTACGTAATTTTTCTCAAGTTCAAGAAGATCTTCGTGAGGCTCTGGCAAAGACCCAAAATTTGGAAGAGTTAGTCGCTCCTTTGAAGGTTGATCTTGAAGCTGCTAAAGCCGAAAATGACAGCTTGAAGGCTGAACTTCAAGTGTGGTCGAAAGATTATAATGATCTTGAAGAGTCAATGGCTGTTGAAGTGAGTTGAGCGTATATGAATGCTCGTCATGACACATTAATAGAGATGAGTCAATCAGGCTTTGATCTTGATGCTGAGATTTCAAAGTCTAAAGAATCCATAGATAAAACTCAGCAGAGTCTTAACCTTTCTCCAGTTAATGAAGCAGCAACCGACTCTCCGGAAGAAGAAAGCAGTCCTTTTCCTCAAAAGTGAAAATTCTGGTTGTTTTTTTTTTTTTTTTTTACATTGGATTGGTGTAATTACTCCCAGCTCCATCGGGAGTAAGTTTAAAGTTTCTAAAGTCCCCAACTGACAACTTAGGGGCAAAAAATGTAAATATTATGTGGCTAAGTACTTATTGTACTTAGCTGTTTCTATATCAATGTACTGCTTTTGAGACTTTTGTGAATTTTGAGCTTTAACCCTTCAAGTATATTGCTTTTGCTTTTCTGAGGTCTTTGTTCGTACCTCTTAGCTTTCTTTGCGTAAAAAGATACGTGTTTTGCTCTAAACCCTTTTATGTCGGGTGTAGTACAAGCTTTAGCCTTCGTATGTGAAAGGCTTTGTTTGTGAATCAAGGGCCCTTTTAATGTTTTAATGAAGAAGACGTCTCAACTTCATTGAAAATGCAATAGAGTGATAGGAATTTTTCACATGTTTTAGGAATGTTTTTGTGAGAGGTTTTTGCTTGAACTTTCACAACATTTTTACATGTGTTACGTTTGTCATCTAAAACTCATGTTGCAACTGTTTTTAACAGATTTAATAGTCACTTGTATTTCGTAACTGTTTTTAGTGGATAACAGTTTTTTGAGTTAATACAAGGAGGCAACTGTTTTTCATTAGTAACAGTTTTTCGTATTGATTGTTTTATTTGCAACAATTGTAAGTACGAGAGAAACGTAGTGTAATCTGTAACTGTTTTTAAATATAACAGTTTTGAGAATATATACAAGGGTTTCGATCTTTCATCCGTAACTGTTTTTAAATAACAGTTTTCCATTTGAGTACAAAGATTTCATAACTGTTTTGATTATAACAGTTTTGACTAAGTACAATGATGATGATCTTCTATCCCTAACTGTTTTTGATGTAACAGTTTGTACATTTCTTCTTTGTATATATCATTTTACCTTCTAACCTGGACATGGTTCGAAGGTTTTTTAGAGTAGGCTTTTCGCAATTCTTGTGTCAGAGTCTTCAATTCTTTTGCTGATATCACTTGACTTGTTGGCTGAATGATTTTTTAAGTTCGAGCATTCTGACTTCTGGTAGTCTTGGCTTTTTATATCATGTAGTCCCCCAAGTGTTGGAGCATTGAAGAATGAGATCTCGAGCACTTTATTATTCTTACATTGTGGTCCTTTCCATGAAAAGGGAAAACATTCCGGACTCGAAGGTATATGCTTTTTTAGATGATGACTGCTTAACCCTTTAAAATATCCATCAGAAAGTGTAACCCTAGACCGGGAATTATGTTTCTGCGCGTCTTTGCGGGTCTAATGTCTTTATTTGGTGATGGGTTAGCTTTTTGCCTATCATCTAAAAAGGTTAATAAAAATTTAAATATTTGAAGATAAAATTTGAACACGTAATACCTGATCGTGGGTACTTCTTTTGCTTAGAAGTAGTATTTTTTCAGATGAATGGCATTCCAACTTGTTGGTAAAATCCTGTCGTCCATGGCTTCTAATTCGTACGCGCCTTTTCTTGCTATTCCTCGTATCTTAAAGGGACCTTCCCAATTGGGATTTAGTTTGCCAGTTCCTGCTTCCTTTGTTGACTGGAAGACTTTTTTAAGTACAAAGTCCCCAATTTTGAAATACCTGAGGTTGGTTTTACGATTGTAGTATCGTTTTATGATTTGTTTTTGAGCTGCCATCCGTATTAAGGCTGCATCTCTTCGTGATTCGAGTAGGTCCAGATTGGTTTGCAATTTAACGTCATTTGTTTGTTCCGTGACTGTTGTCACCCTTAAACTTGGCTCGCCAATTTCCACGGGTATTAATGCCTCTGAACCATAAACAAGTACGAAGGGGCTTTCTCCCGTGGCTGTTTTTGATGTAGTCCTATATGCCCATAATACCGCTGGTAATTCTTCGGGCCAATTGCCTTTGGCTTTGTCTAACCGTTTCTTTATATTATTGATGATGATTTTGTTCGTGGATTCTGCTTGTCCATTAGCTACGGGGTGATATGGTGTTGATGTGATCCGTTTGATTTTCCAGCTGTCAAAGAATTCTGTGATTTGAGAGCCTATAAATTGTGGGCCATTGTCACACACGGTCTCTTTTGGAATTCCAAACCGACATATTATATTTCTCCATAAGAAGCTTTTAACCTCCTTTTCCTGCACCAGTTTGAATGCTTCCGCTTTTACCCATTACGTAAAATAATCAGTGAGTACAAGTAAAAATCGTACCTGACCTGTGGCTGGAGGGAGGGGTCTTACTATGTCCATTCCCCATTTCATGAAGGACCATGGCGACATAATGGAATGTAGCAGTTCGACTGGCTGATGTGTTTTATTAGTGAATCGTTGGCATTTATCGAATTTGGATATGAAATTTTCCGCGTCTCCTTCCATTTTCGGCCAATAATATCCTGCTCTTATTAAGGTTTTTACTAAAGACCTTGCACCTGCATGATTTCCACAGTGACCCCCATGAATTTCTTTTATCACGTATTCCGTTTGATTGGGTCCGAGGCACTTAGCTAGGGGTCCTCCAATCATTTTGCGATATAAGGTGCTGCGAACTAGACAATATCTCGCTGCTTTACGACGGAGCGCTTGAGCTGCCTTTTTGTCTTCAGGTACTATACCGTCCTGCAAAAAATTAAGAATTTCGTTTCTCTAATCCCAAGTTAAATTATTGAAAGATACCTCATTTTTGCTATGATCGGGTGTTGAATGGAAGAGATGTATGATAATATCGTTGTCTTTATGGACTACGTCCGTTACTGCAGCAATGTTGGCTAATGCATCTGCTTCAACATTTTCTTCTCTAGGTATCTGTGTTATTTCCCATGTTTTAAATTGTTTCACTAGTTTCTGTGCCTTCTCTAAGTACTGTTGCATTCGAGTTTCTCGAGCGACATAATTTCCCTAAATTTGATTTACCACAAGTTGGGAATCACTGTTGATTTTGATTTGTTCGACTGACAATTCCCGTGCCAATTCTAAACCTGCAATAACAGCCTCGTATTCTGCTTCATTGTTAGTTATTGGACAGCATTTGATTGCTTGTCTAATTTTTTCACCTGTGGGTGATATCAGGATAATACATACTCCTGCTCCTTTTATATTAGATGAGCCATATGTAAATAGGGTCCACTGTCCTAGACTTATTCCATTAAAAAGTTGCAATTCTTCTTCTACTTCTGGAGTAATACTGCTACTAAAGTTAGCTATAAAGTCGGCCAATTTCTGCCATTTTATTGCAGTTCTTAGTTGATATGTTATATCATGTTCACTCAATTCTATAGCCCATTTGGCTAATCTTCCTGACAATTCTTGTTTGTGTAGAATATTCCTTAAAGGACATGAAGTTACTACAGTAATTTGATGACATTGAAAGTAAGGACGCAATTTTCTTGATGCCATTATTAATGCTAAGGCTAACTTTTCTAGATGCGGATATCTAGTCTCTGCGTCTAATAAAGTTTTACTTACATAATAGATGGGAGATTGTTTACCTTTTTCTTCTCTTACAAGTACTGCGGTAACGGCAATTTCTGAAACAGCCAGGTAAATGTGTAATCTCTCTCCTTCTTTTGGTTTTGACAGCAATTGTGGTTTTGACAAGTAAGCCTTCAAGTCTTTTAGAGCCTGTTGACATTCTTTAATCCATTCGAACTGATTTTGTTTTTTAAGAACTGTAAAGAACCTAAAGCTTTTTTCGGAGGATTTAGATATAAATCTCCCTAGGGCTGCTATTCTTCCTGTCAATCTTTGGACTTCATTTTTATTTTTCAAGATTTCAGGTATTTCTTCTATAGCTTTTATTTGTGCTGGATTTACCTCTATTCCTCTGTTGGATACAATGAATCCCAAAAATTTACCATATTGTACACCAAAGGCACATTTTTCTGGGTTGAGTTTCATGTTGTATTTACGTAAAATATCGAAAGTGATAGATAAGTGTTGTAGATGATCTACTGCTTGTGTGGATTTTACAAGCATATCATCAATGTAAACTTCCATTGTTTTACCCAGATGTTCTTGGAGCATTTTTGTTACTAGTCTTTGATAAGTGGCACCTGCATTTTTAATCCAAAAGGCATAACTTTATAGAAATAAGTCCCCCGGTTAGTAATAAAGAAGTTTTTTTTTCATCGATGGGATCCATTTTGATTTGGTTATAACCAGAATATGCATCTAAAAACTTAATAATTCATGACCCGTGGTTGCATCAATCATTTGATCTATATGTGGCAAGGGAAATGAATCTTTGGGACATGCTTGATTTAAATCAGTATAATCGACACATACCCGCCATTTGCCATTCTTTTTAGGTACCACTACGGTGTTAGCTAGCCAGTCAGGGTACTTTACCTCTCGTAGCGAACCTATATTTAGAAGCTTATGAATTTCTTCATCGATCACTCGATTTTTGAAAGATCCTTGCTTTCGTTTCTTTTGTTTAATAGGTACGAACGATGGATCTTCATTTAGTTTGTGAGTCATCACTTCTGGCGGGATACCTATCATGTCCGAATGGGACCATGCAAAACAATCTTCATTAGCTTTTAAATAATTGATGAGCGTACCTTTTTGTTCTGGAGTCAGTCTTTCTAATAACTTCACGCCAACGTAAATTTTTCTTTCGGGCTCCTGTTCTGAGATGGGAACAGCCTCGAGTTCTTCAGCAATTATTTCGATACATTTTTCTTCTTCTGATTCATGAATGAAATCTGGCCTGGAATCTACGTTCGTATGTTCTGCTTTATTCTTGATGCTCGCAGGATCTTCTTCCGTACCTATTAGAATATCTATTTCTTTTATTCGTAACTGACTAGAAGTTTGTGCCGTACCTGTTTGTTGATAAACCTCTGTTTGATGATTCGCCGTTTTTCCTACATCTCTTTTACTTCTAAGAGATATTGAGTTAATATTTCTTGAGTCTTGTTGGTCTCCCCTGATCTTTCTTATCCCCCATTTGGAAGGGAATTTTATTACTTGATGTAGAGTAGATGGTATTGCTTTCATATCATGAATCCATGGTCTTCCCAGAATGACGTTATAAGCCATCTCCGTATCAATGAGTTGACATTTCCTATTTCTGATAACTCCTTCAGCGTAAGTGTTGAGTTCAATCTCACCTTTAGTTATCACTATTGAGTTGTCAAACCCAGATATGGCTTGAGCCTTTGGAATCAATGCATTTTCTACTAGCATTTCCTCTACAACTTTTATCAAAATAATGTTGACTGAACTACCTGGATCAATCAACACTCTCTTACCATTAGTATCATGTATTAGTAAAGATATTACCAATGCGTCATTGTGTGGAAGTGTTAATCCTCCAAAGTCTGCGTCGTTAAAATATATTTGCTCTTCATTAATTTCTTTTCGAATCCGCTTTCCGTTGGTGTTTGTGATTTTTGAAGTTAACTGGCAGATTATCCCGTTTACTTCTTCTCCTCCGTGTATCACATTAACAGTTCGTTTTGGGGAAGGTGGCTTTGGTGGTTCCTGCCTGTTCTTCATATAAGCCTGTTTACCTTTATCACTGAACAAGTTTGTTAGATAACCCTGTTTTAATAAATATTCTATTTCACCTTGTAAGTACCTACAGTCTACCGTTCTATGGCCGTGATCGTTATGGAATTCACACCATTGATCGAGGTTCCTCCTGTTAGGGTTGGAACGCATTTCTTTTGGCCATTTAACTTTGTCTCCCATACTTTTTAGTACTGAGATCAGTTCAGTGCTGCTTATGTTAAAGTTATGGTGTCCAATTCGGGTAACATTCCTGAATTGTTCCTCTTGATCTCTCCTGGATCTTAAGGAGGATGAGTTCGTATCTCTTCCTGAAATTTTTGTATTTTCGAACCTTGGACGTGGGTCACGTCTTAAAGGTCCTAAATAAGGATCATACCTGTTTTTACCTAACTTTTTCTCTGATTCTGGCTGTCTTGTTTTGTGGTATTCTTCGTCTTTTGATTGTGTGATTATATCCTCTTCAATTCTTAGTTTAGTACTGTACCTGTTGTATACGTCATTGCATGTTGTGGCTGGGAATTCTTTTAGACTTTCTTTAAGTCGTCTCGCAGCTTCTGAACTTTTTTCGTTCAAATTGCTCGTGAATGCCATAGCTGCCCAATTGTCAAAAACCCTTGGTAGTTGCATTCTTTCTCTTTGAAACCTGTCTACAAACTCACGGAGCAATTCTTTATCTCCTTGCTTTATTTTGAAGATATCTTCCATTCATTTTTTCACTTTTTGTGCACCAGAATGTGCTTTTATAAATGAATCTGCAAGTTCAACAAAAGATTTTATAGAGTTTTCAGGGAGGAGAGCATACCGGGTTAAGGCTAATTTCGTGAGCGTTTCTCCAAATTTTTTGACAAGGACTGATTCTATTTCCTCTTTTGTCAAATCGTTGCCTTTTACTCCAGTAGTGAAAGCAATCACGTGATCATGTGGGTCAGTCGTGCCATCATATTTGGGGACATCAGGCATTCGAAACTTTTTAGGTATGAGCAACTGGGCTGCACTTGGCTTCCAAGGTTGTTGGGAGTATCTTTCAGCATCAATTCCTTTGATAATAGGTGGAACACCAGGAATTTGCTCGATGCGTTCATTTTGTTCTTTATCTGCTTCTGCATAGTTACTAATAAATTTTGTAATTCTGAATCACTAGCCGTACCTGGTCGTATTTCAAGAGATGTATTGAGTGTTTCGATCCCGGTTGAATTTGTTAAATCTACTTGAAAATTTTCCACTGGAGTTGTATTATTCGGGGTTGGTGAAATTAGAGGTACTTGTGGTAATCCTCTTGCAATTTCTTGCAAAGCTTGTCCCACGTACTATGCTATCATTCGCCTTATTTGATCTGATTCCACCGCCTGTTCATTATTATGATTGCCAGCTCTTTCAGGAGATGGTTCTCTCGAAGTTCGTGGAGTTCCTCGAGGAGGAGTTGAAGCTGGGGTTTCATTCCTTTGCTGGTTGTTATCGTCATTATTGCCAACGTTGTTGTTGTTGGAATTTGACATGATTTTAAGGATATCGATTGATAGCGAAAACGATGATTATCAGATTCCCGGTAACGGAACCAATTTGTTTAACCAAAAAATGAACCTTTTTGACTAAAGCTTAATTTCAGGAAAAATTCGGGTTACTGATAATCGGATCAATCAAACAAAGAATAAAAAGCAATCGTCGAGAATAAAAAAGATATAGTAACTTATATTGCTCGAAATCCGATCCTTTGTTTGTTACATTGACATTCCTTTTATAGGAGTGTTTTCCTAGTACAACGTTTGTATTACTGTCATGAAGCCTATTTAATGCTTAATTATGACATTTATGAGGCGTTACAAAAATGACTAGTAACTGTTATTTTAGGAATTTGTGTAACGTACGAGGCATTGATTGCTGATCTTTGAAACGGCCTATTATTGTGTCCGGATTCGCTGTGACCATGCCTTTTTTCTTTAGTAATCTTTTCCGTGGCTAATTCCTTGCATTGCCCGTACCTCTTTATCTCGCATCCGCGTGTGATATTTTGATTGGTCCACCTGGCTAGCTGAGTTATCTAAAATCTGTACACGTGTAAGACTATAATTTTTACCAATACAATCACGCTATTCTATAATTAACCATGCTATTTATGCTAAAGATATCCCTTCATAGATATCTACGACATACCTCTACGAACAACCTTAGTTTGGCGTACTGATAGTAGCTGCTACCCATACCGCTGATGGTCGCTTACCCAGATCTATCTATGTGTATATGCTTAGAGTTCACCTCCTCACTCGTACGACTCTCGATAGTAGAAGAGAAAAGGAACATATCCAATGAGTATGATTGCAATGGTATAAGATATAAGCTTACAGGAATATATAGCCGCAAGGTAAACGACAGAAACATGTACTAACCGGTCCGAAGGAAGAGGTCTCCTGTACAATATCTGGCCCAAGAATCTGTCTCTCCCCTACTTCATCCCAGCATAGGGGAGCCCTGAACTTGTGTCCATAGACTGCCTCAAAAGGTGTCATGCCTATACTCGCCTGAGAACTCTTGTTATCAGCGAATGTAACCAAGGGTAGATGTCTATCCCAACAACCTGGAAAATTAAGGGATTACCTCCGCATAGCCTCCAATGTTCTGAACGTCCTCTTAGACTGGCCATCGGTCTTAGGATGGAATGCTGTGCTACGACTCACTCTGCTACCCAAAGCCTTCTGTAANCATGCCTATACTCGCCTGAGAACTCTTGTTATAGGCGAACGTAACCAAGGGTAGATGTCTGTCCCAACAACCTCGAAAATCAAGGGATTACCTCCGCATAGCCTCCAATGTCTGGATGGTCCTCTTAGACTGGCCATCGGTCTGAGGATGGAAGGCTGTGCTAAGACTCACTCTGCTACCCAAAGCCTTCTGTAGGCTCTGCCACAAGGCTGAAGTGAACCGTGGATCTCTGTCTGATACTATGGATGATGGTATCCCGTGTAGGCGCACTATCTCATCAATATATATCTGGGCTAGCTTGCCCATAGAGTAAGTCATATTGATCTACAGGAAGTGAGCTGACTTGGTTAGCCGATCAATAATCATCCAAATGGCGTCATGTTGCCTCGCAGTCTTCGGCAATCCAGAGACAAAGTCCACGGCTATANTCATCAATATATATCTGGGCTAGCTTGCCCGTAGAGTAAGTCATACTGATCGGCAGGAAGTGAGCTGACTTGGTCAGCCGATCAATAATCACCCAAATGGCGTCATGTTGCCTCGCAGTCTTCGGCAATCCAGAGACAAAGTCCATGGCTATCTCGTCCCACTTCCACTGTGGTATCTGAACTGGCTGTAAGGGTCCTGCTGGTCTCTGGTGCTCAGCCTTAACCAGCTGGCACACTAAGCATTTAGCCACATACTCAGCTACATCCCTCTTCATACCTTTCCACCAATAGTGTGGGCGGATCGTCCTATACATCTTCGTGCTCCCTGGGTGCATGAAAAAAGGTGTGCTATGCGCCTCCTCCAAGATATCATGGCACAGGTCACTGTCCTAAGGAACACATACTCGTCCCCTGAATAGAAGTGTGCCATCCTGGCGAAGGTTCAACTCCTTATGTGTCATCAAGTACCTCAAGCTCTTATAATCCATAAAGATTTGGAAGTTCCCCCCATACGAGTAATGTCAACATATCTGAAAAGCGAAGATAATGGCTGCAAGCTCTAGGAAAGAAAGTGGTCGTGAGGTTACAAAGGCCATGAATGAGTCTTGGTTGATTAGTTTGCCTTTTCTTGGTCTGGTGTGGCTAACAGGTGACAGAAGGATGACGACTTTTTATTGGTAATGTAGCGTAGAAAGGGGTTCTTCCACAGTGAAGCAAATGATCTAGCCAATCATTCTTCTACCAATATCCAAGTTCGGTATTCTGTTAGTTCCTAGGTCATATCGAAATGACTCCATTTAGAGTAAGATGTGTTCGATACGTAAGTGGTATAGTCACTAGCTGTAAGGCAAGCCCTATAGAGACCTTACTACTTTCTAAGCTTTCTATCTTGTCTCGCCAATCTAGTATTGCCATATCAGAGAACTGCCTTTATGGGTAGAATATCTTTGAAAGATATCTTTCCCTTCTTTCACTACGCCCTTTCACTCTTGAACTACTTAAACAAGGAGGGAAGGGGATGCTATCGTATATAAGAAAAACTGCTGCACTTTGGCAGCAGTTAGATCTCTCTCTCTAATTAGAAATTTGATAAGAGAAGTGCGAAAAGATTGCAGGCTAGATTCAAGGTATGCCAGTTGTCCACGGAACGTTAAAGATTGGTTGAGCCTTAAGTGTACTTTAGCAAGAGTATGAAGGATCTAGTGGCCGTAATTATCTGTCCACTCAAGGCATTGCAAGCAAATGATTTTTGAAAAACGTTAGAAATTGTGGTCAACATTTTACTAGTGCTTCAGCGGGCTTTGGCCTTTTTTTTCTTATAGGTATTTAACCGGTTCGGAAGATAAACTATCAATCAATGACGTTGCCAAGGTAGATGTTTTTCTTTGCCTTTCAAGTTATTGCGTATAAAAAGAAAGATAGCCAGCCCTCTTGAGCGACCGAGAGTGTTATGTAAAAAGGACCAAGGAGGATCCTATCCTAAAGGAGAAGGAGGAGGAGTAGAAGCTAGCTTTAGGGGCAGAATCGAAGCGAAGAAATTATTTCATGCCACGACGATCTATATAGAAGGGAAGTTTTGTTGAGGCATTCCTCTTGAGAATGAAGAAGAAGAGAGATCCTCTTTTTAACAGGAAAATTTGATCATGTAGATCTTATATTTCGCCGGAATTCGTTGATTGCTCCGTACGAATTTACCATGGAAAAACTCTTGTTCGTTGTAAGATTACTGAAGGAAAGGTTGGTCATAAATTTGGAGAGTTTTCTTCTACACAGAAATGAAGACCTTCGAGAACAAATATTGGACCGAGAAGAAAAAAAGGGAAAAAGTAAAGTCTAAGCGCATATATCACGAAAAGGAAATCCTATTTCGGTAAGACTTGATCTGAATCGTAGTTCAGATTCAAGTTGGCTTTATTGAGGATTTTGTAGTGTGTCCTCTCTACAATAGAGAAAGCCTTATTACCCTATAAGGATAGACATAATGCTTTAACCTTCCCAACAGGTAAATTCGTAGGCGTCTATTTTAGCGAAGAATTCTTTTATGCTCGAAACTTGGGTTATAGAATTTTCCTGCTAAGGGGTTACTTGTATGAGAAAAAGAAGAGTCCTTTCGAAGGCTTTGTATCATACATCTTCGCTAGAAGACAAGAAGCAAAGATAAAGGATGATGCTGCTATTGTATATATCTACAAGATACTAAAGAACTCTCTCTACGATTGATTTGGTATAAACCCAGAAGTTATTAAAACTGAGATATGCACATAAGAAAGATATCATGAGTTGTATAAAAAGGAAACGTTTTACAATGCGGGAGTCATGTCCCTTGGACGACTTGAGTAATGGGAGAATGACAATTGGGCCCTGCAGTGGTAGAACCTCGTGAACCGAGCATACTGTTTCCCAACCTTCTGTGAACTTTTATTCTCTTATGAAATTTCTACTCAACTTGAAAAGAAAAGAAGTATCAAGCTGATAAGTAATCATGTTCGATAATTTCGAAAGAAGAGCTGAGAGCTGATCTACGACCACCCTCTCACTCACGGCATACATGCTATATGTGATGCCGACACCATGATTTAGACATCCACTCAGACTATTTACCTTATTTATAATCTTCTTAAAGCCATCAGGCTATTCAATAATTAACCATGTTATTTATGCTAAAGATATCCCTTCATAGATATCTATGACTTACCTCTACGAACATCCTTAGACTGGCGTACTGATAGTAGCTTCTACCCATGCCGCTGATGGTCGCTTACCCAAATCTATCTGTGTGTATACGCTTAGAGTTCACCTCCTCACTCGTTTGAATCTCGATAGTAGAAGAGAAAAGGAACATATCCAATGAGTTTGATTGCAATGGTATAAGATATAACCTTACAGGAATAGATAGCCGCAAGGTAAACGACAGAAACATGTACTTACCGGACTGAAGGAAAAGGTCTCCTGTACAATCTCTGGCCCAAGAATCTGTCTCTCCCTTACTTCATCCCAGCATAGGGGAGTCCTGCACTTGCGTCCATAGAGTGCCTCAAAAGGTTTTATGCCTATACTCGCCTGAGAACTCTTGTTATAGGCGAACGTAACCAAGGGTAGATGTATGCCCCAACAACCTCGAAAATCAAGGGATTACCTCCGCATAGCCTCCAATGTCTGGACCGTGGATCTCTGTCTGATACTATGGATGATGGTATCCCGTGTAGGCGCACTATCTCATCAATATATATCTCGGCTAGCTTGCCCATAGAGTAAGTCATATTGATCTGCAGGAAGTGAGCTGACTTGGTTAGCCGATCAATAATCACCCAAATGGTGTCATGTTGCCTCGCAGTCTTCGGCAATCTAGAGACAAAGTCCACGGCTATATCGTTCCATTTCCACTGTGGTATCTGAACTGGCTGTAAGGGTCCTGCTGGTCTCTGGTGCTCAGCCATAACCAGCTGGCACACTAAGCATTTAGCCACATACTCAGCGACATCCCTCTTCATTCCTTTCCACCAATAGTGTTGGCGGATCGTCCTATACATCTTCGTTCTCCTGGGTGCATGAAAAAAAGGTGTGCTATGCGCCTCCTCCAAGATATCATGGCACAGGTCACTATCCTAAGGAACACATACTTGTCCCCTGAATAGAAGTGTGCCATCCTGGCGAAGGTTCAACTCCTTCTATGTCATCAAGTACCTCAAGCTCTTATGATCCGTAAAGATTTGGCACTTCCCCCCATACAAGTAATGTCACCATATCTGAAAAGCGAAGATAATGGCTGCAAGCTCTAGCAAAGAAAGTGGTTGTGAGGTTACAAAGGTCATGACTGAGTCTTGGTTGATTAGTTTTCCTTTTCTTTGTCTAGTGTGGATAACATGTGACAGAAGGATGACGACTTTTTATTGGTAACATAGTGTAGAAAGGGGTTCTTTCGCGGTGAAGCAAATGATCTAGCCAATCATTCTTCTACCGATTATCCAAGTTCGGTATTCTGTAAGTTCCTAGGTCATATCGAAATGACTCCATTGTGAGTAAGATCTGTTCGATATGTAAGTGGTATAGTCACTAGCTGTAAGGCAAGCCCCATAGACACCTTACTACTTTCTAAGCTTTCTCTCTTGTCTCGCCAATATAGTATTGCCATATAAGAGAACTGCCTTTATGGGTAGAATATCTTTGAAAGATATCTTTCCCTTCTTTCACTACGCCATTTCACTATTGAACTACCTGAGTGCTATCGTATATTAAAAAACTGCTGCATTTTGGCAGCGGTTAGCTCTCTCTCTAACTAGAAATTTTGATAAGAGAAGTGCGAAAGGATTGCAGGCTAGATTCAAGGTATGCCAGTTGTCCACAGAACTTTCAAGATTGGTTGAACCTTGAGTGTACTTTAGTAAGAGTATGAAATATTTAGTGGCCGTAATTATCTCTCCACTCAAGGCGTTGCAAGAAAATGATTTTTGAAAAGCGTTAGAAATTGTGGTCAACATTTTTCAAGTGCTTCAGCGGGCTTTGGCCTTTTTTTTGTTATAGGTGTTTAACCGGTTCGGAAGATAAACTATCAGTCAATGTAGTTGCCAAGGTAGATGTTTTTCTTTGCCTTTCAAGATATTGCGTATTAAAAGAAAGATAGCCAGTCCTCTTGAGTGACCGAGAGTGTTATGTAAAAAGGATTAAGGAGGATCTTATCCTAAAGGAGAAGGAGGAGGAGTAGAAGCTAGCTTTAGGGGCGGAATCGAAGCGAAGAAATTAGTTCATGCCACTACGATCTATATGGAAGGGAAGTTTTGTTGATGCATTCCTCTTGAGAATGAAGAAGAAGAGATATCCTCTTTTTAACAAGAAAATTTGGTCACGTAGATCTTATATTTCGTCGGAATTCGTTGATTGCTCCATACAAATTTACAATGGAAAAACTCTTATTCATTGTAAGATTACTGAAAGAAAGGTTGGTCATAAATTTGGAGAGTTTTATTCTACACAGAAATGAAGACCTTCGAGAACAAATATTGGACCGGGAAGAAAAAAAGGGAAAAAGTAAAGTCTAAGCGCATATGTCACGAAAAGGAAATCCTATTTCGGTAAGACTTGATCTGAATCGTAGTTCAGATTCAAGTTGGATTTATTGAGGCTTTCTTAGTGTTTCCTCTTTACAATAGAGAAAGCCTTCTTACCCTATAAGGATAGACATAATGCTTTAACCTTCCCAACAGGTAAATTCGTAGGCGTCTATTTTAGCGAAGAATTTTTTTATGCCCGTCACTTGGGTTATAGAATTTTCCCGCTAAGGGGCTACTTGTATGAGAAAAAGAAGAGTCCTTTCGAAGGCTTTGTATCAGACATCTTCGCTAGAAGAAAAGAAGCAAAGATAAAGGATGATGCAGCTATGGTATATATCTACAAGATACTAATGAACTCTCTCTACGGTCAATTTGGTATAAACCCAGAAGTTATTAAAATCGAGATATGCACAGAAGAAAGATATCATGAGTTGTATAAAAAAGAAACTTTTTACAGTGCGGGGGTCTTGTCCCTCGGACGACTTGAGTAATGGGAGAATGGAAACTGGGCCCTGCAGTGGTAGAACCTCGTGCACCGGGCATACTATTTCCCAACCTTCTTTGAAAATTTCTTCTCTTATGAAATTTCTACTCAACTTGAAAAGAAAGGAAGCCTAAAGCCGATAAGTCATCATGTTCGATAATTTCGAAAGAAGAGTTGAGGGCTGATCTACGACCACCCTCTCACTCATCGGCACACATGCTGTTTGTGTGATGTCGACACCCTGATCTAGACATCCACTCCTGACTATTTACCTTATTTATAATCTTCTTACGGCCATCACGCTATTCTATAATTAACCATGCTATTTATGCTAAAGATATCCCTTCATAGATCTCTACGACCTACCTCTACGAACAACCTTAGACTGGCGTACTGATAGTAGCTGCTACCCATACCGCTGATGGTCGCTTACCCAGATCTATCTATGTGTATACTCTTAGAGTTCACCTCCTCACTCGTACGACTCTCGATAGTAGAAGAGAAAAGGAATATATCCAATTAGTCTGATTGCAATGGTATAAGATATAAGCTTACAGGAATAGATAGCCACAAGGTTAACGACAGAAACAACACTAACCCGACCGAAGGAAGAGGTCTCCTGTACAATCTCTGGCCCAAGAATCTGTCTCTCCCCTACTTCATCCCAGCGTAGGGGAGTCCTGCACTTGTGTCCATAGAGTGCCTCAAAAGGTGTCATTCCTATACTCATCTAAGAACTCTTATTATAGGTGAACGTAACCAAGGGTAGATGTATGTCCCAACAACCTCGAAAATCAAGGGATTACCTCCGCATAGCCTCCAATGTCTGGAACGTCCTCTTAGAATGACCATCGGTCTTAGGATGGAAGACTGTGCTAAGACTCACTCTGCTACCCAAAGCCTTCTGTAGGCTCTGCCACAAGGCTGAAGTGAACCGTGGATCTCTGTCTGATACTATTGATGATGGTATCCCGTGTAGGCGCACTATCTCATCAATATATATCTGGGCTAGCTTGCCCATAGAGTAAGTCATACTGATCTGCATGAAGTGAGCTGACTTGGTGTCACGCCCCATACACAAGGGACACGACCGACATTCAACCGGGTAGTCCCAGTCAATGACATTTTCACACTCCACTTCACCTCACGATATAGAATAACAATGGAAAGAGTAGTTTCCTAAATGTCAGTGTATCCCCCTAATTATAAATGTGGTCGACAACACAACGATAAGAAGGGCTCTACTAGACACGGCTCCGAGACATCATAGGACCCTTTTAAAACCTTAGGCTTTGATACCAAGTTTGTCACTCCCCAAAACCAAGGGACACGACCGGCACTCAACCGGGTAGTCCCAGTCAAGCGGACCTGGATTCCTTTTTCCCTCCCACGTATTACCCTGAAGTTTCCGTTGTGCATTATTCAATTATAATTAAGACGCATTCTTACAATCTGAAATTAAACCATAGAAGTCAGTCGTTTCCAACAAGTGATACAATACTTACAAATATACAGAACATACAATCTACTTTACGTGGTCTACAAGTCATACTGCCCAAAATACATAAGTACATAACCCACAATTCCTGTCTACATAGCCTCTAGGAGTATGACGGAGTTATACAATACTTGCCGGTAATAAGGCTCCAGCTATACCTTACACAAGTACCAAAATAAGAATCCAGGAGGAAAGGTGGCATGAACCACACTGGGCCCTGAGAGGAGAGGGGCTCGCCAAAACAGCTGATAGGACGAAGAGGAGGCACTATTGTCGGTGTGCTGAAGTACCTGCTATAGAACCACCTACTATCATCACAAGAATGTAGTGCCCCAGGCAAAAGGGACGTCAGTACATTTGAATTGTACTGGTATGCATGAACAAACTTTACTCTAAGTAAACCCAATACTGCACAGGCAAGAGACAGACAGAGAGTCACACAATTACTGCACAAGACATAGAAATATATACAATGGAAGTTCCACAATTTTCACTTCATCAAAATCACAATTTCAGTTCCATCCTTGTCCCTCCTCACATCTCACCCTTATTTCTCCTGTTGCGCCGTGCAACCCGATCCCACCTGACAATTGTTGCGGCGCGCAACCCGATCCCACCTGACAATTACAATCACACCCTTATCACTTCTCACATATCACCCTTATCTCCCCTGTTGCGGCACGCAACCCGATCCCACCTGACAATTACAATCACACCCTAATTACTTCTCACATATCACCCTTATCTCCCCTGTTGCGACGCGCAACCCGATCCCACCTGACGATTACAATCACACCAACGATGACAAATCACAGTTCAATCACAGAAAATTTCAGCAATAAGAATACAGCTTCTTTACATAGCCTTTAGCATATACATTCATACTCTTGGATTCATTATCCTTTTAGCACCGTTTTTCATAACGTGGTAGTGTGGTGGTCAACTAAAGACAGACAAGTATTACACTTCACACATCAACATAATTCGGACAACCAGTTGCACATATTTATAACAATACACGTACCGTATGCTCGAACACCACAAGTGATTTTACAAAGATTAAAGTTAGCCATACATACCTGGAGTCGAGTTTCCCTTTTCAACTTTAACTCACAATCACCGAACCGACTAGTACCGTCAATCTAGTTCACAATTAGACATATTCAACTCAGAATTTGAAGTCATGCATGCAATTCGGACTCTCTCAAGCATTTTGTCAAACACTATGTGAACCCATTAGATTACCAACCCTATCTTTGTGAAGTTTACCCCAACCCACTCCCTCTTACTAGATTAGAACCATTATTAAACATGCATGTAAGGTCTTAGCTAATATTTTTAAGAATCAATCCAGGCCAACCCTCCCTTTCTTTTAAAATAAATCAGAAAATTATTGGAAGAAAAAAAAGGGGTTGGGAACCCTTACCTGCTAGAATGGGGAAGAAGGAGATTACTCGAATTACCAGGCCTGAGAGACCTTGAAAATCACTTTGATGGAAGGACCACTTCCTTTCTCAAGAACTCTCCTTTCCTTCTCTCTATTTTGTTCAGAAAACTTGTTAAAATGAAAGGGGGCAGGGGTTAAATGAAACTGGGGTCGGGTATAAAAATTTAGAAAATTAAAAGACCCTATCGAATATGCGGTCAGGAATGCGATCGCATTCCTGACATGCTGTCCGCATATTGGACCGCAGAATGGCCCCCAAGTGGGCCAAATTTTGAAAACATTCTGCCCGGGTATGCGACCACTATGCGGTCCGCATACACGTTATCCGATCGAATTATGCATCGCATAACACCCCTTTAGTTGGGCAGCGATCTGTACGTGTATGCGACCACTACGCGGTCTGCATACACGTTATGCGATCGCATAGTGCATCGCATAACATCCAATTTCTGGACAAATTATGTTCTTCCAATTCCCGGAGTACTTTTACAAAAATCAAGGTCCGTTTTAAAAATTTCCTCAAAGATAACAACTCGGGGAATTATTCGGGCATTATTTTAAGCAAGAAATTTTACGGGTCTTTACATTCTCCCCCCCTTAAAAACATTCGTCCTCGAATGAGGATTTTGGAAATCATTTGGTTTTTGAAAACATGATATGCAAACTTCCCAATTTACACTAACTCCAGTATTTTCAGAAAATTTCGCCAGAGTCTCCTTTGTATTTAGACCTATCCACCTGACAGAGAGCCCCCGAAACACATTTCCAAGCATCATTACACAAATTTTGTTATCCCTACAACTGGTATACCATTCATTACCTCAACACTTGCACATATCCAATTACCTTGACAATTACGTATGGTTCATCCTCTTTTCATCATAATTTAGCATAAGACTCAATTAGTGGCACATAATTTGCACATAACTTTGGGCCATTCTAGTGCGCCCCATACAGTTCAATCACCCCAATAGATCATAGACAATTCTTCTAACCATTACCAATCTACACTACTATTAATCACTTAATTAGCACATTTGTTTCACAAAACTTTTATTTGCTTTATAGGTGGCACACCACCTAGTTAACAACTTTGTATACAGTTTTAGCATGCATTGGAAAGTTACAACAATGAGGCAATTAGGAGAGGAAAGAATAAAATGGGGTGCCTTGGCACGAGTCTGAGTACAACATAAAATTGCCTTTGAACCATAATTCGCACGATCACTACTACACTTGCTCAAACAGATGGGGGTATGTTTCTTTCATTTCTTTCTCTGTTTCCCACGTGGCTTCCTCAACTCGTTGACTCCGCCACAATACTTTAACAAAAGCAATCTCTTTGTTTCTCAATCTACGGACTTGCCTATCAATAATAGCAACCAGAGCCTCTTCGTATGATAGATCTTCATTAACCTCAATAGTCCCAACTGGCACGATGGCGGATGGATCTCCAACCAGTTTCCTCAGCATAGACACATGGAACACCGGGTGCACTAATGACATTTCATGGGGCAATTCTAACCTATAAGCCACCCGTCCTATCCTTTGAGCAATCCGATCTGCCCGACGTATCTTGGGCTCAACTTCCCTGTCTTCCCAAACCGCATCACTCCCTTCATGGAGGACACCTTTAAGAACACCCATTCATCTACCTGGAACTCCAATTCCCTTTGACGAACGTCCGCATAGAATTTATGATGACTCTGAGCAGTTTTCATCCTCTCTTGAATGACTCTAACTTTTTCCATAGCTTGGTGCACAAGATCTGGTCCTAACAATTCCGCTTCACCAACCTCGAACCATCGGATCGGAGATCTACACCTCTTTCCGTACAATGCCTCAAACGGGGTCATTCGGATACTAGCATGGAAGCTGTTATTATAAGCTAACTCGACAAGAGGCAAATGATCATTCCAATTACCCTTGAAGTCTAAAACACAAGCCCGTAGCATATCTTCGAGCGTCTGAATAGTCCGCTTTGCCTGGCCGTCAGTCTGTGGATGGAGGGTCGTGCTGAGATTTACTTGAGTACCCAAACCTTGCTGGAATTTCCGCCAAAAATTAGTTGTAAACTGGGCCCCTCGATCTGAGATAATAGAAACTAGAGTGCTATGAAGTCTAATTATCTCCTTGATGTACAATTCGGCATAGCGCTCCGTTGTGTCGGTAGATTTGACTGGAAAAAAGTGAGCTAATTTCGTGAGTCGGTCCACTATTACCCAAATAGAGTCAAACTTGCATTGAGTGCGAGGTAACCCTACCACGAAATCCATATTGATCATCTCCCATTTCCACGTCGGTATTTCTATAATTTGAGTTAACCCACCGGGCCTCTGATGCTCGACCTTCACCTGTTGACAATTCGAACATTTGGATACATGGTCCGCCACATCCCTCTTCATAACGCTCCACCAATAAATTTCTCGGGGTNGCGCCGAAATCATGCCATTCAGAACTGCCTCCTTCAACTGTGCCAATGCTGGATCAATAAACTGCTTCTCCTTGACTTCCGCTACAAGTGACGATTCTACCCCATAACTTCCTCTTCGCCTGAGGTCGAAAGACAAACCCCCAAGCTGGCCAATTGATAAACCTCCTGAGCCAAGGGCCTCTTATCCGCTTTCAAATGAGCCAAACTACCCATAGACTTCCGACTGAGAGCGTCAGCCACCACATTCGCCTTTCCTGGATGGTACAAGATGTTCATATCATAATCCTTAAGCAATTCTAACCACCTCCGCTGCCTTATATTCAGTTCCTTCTGCTTGAATAAATACTGAAGACTCTTTTGGTCTGAGAACACATCCACGTGGACTCTATAAAGATAATGCCGCCAAATTGTTAATGTAAACACCACAACCGCGAGCTCCAAATCATGCGTCGGATAATTCTTCTCGTGATTCTTGAGTTTACTTGAAGCATACGCTATGACCTTCCCACGTTGCATCAACATACACCCCAAACCAACCCTTGAAGCATCGCAATAAACCACAAATCCCTTTGTACCTTCTAGCAAGGTCAATACCGGTGCCGAAGTCAATCTCAATTCAATTCCTGAAAACTTTTCTCACAAGCGTCGGAGCACTGGAACTTCACAGCTTTCTACGTCAATTTAGTCAATGGGGAGGCGAGGTTAGAGAATCCCTCCACAAACCTCCGATAATACCCAGCTAGGCCCAAGAAACTGCGAACCTCCGTCGGTGTCGTGGGTCTAGGCCAATCTTTCACTGCTGCGATCTTCTGGGAATCAACCTGAATCCCTTCTCTGGAAACAACATGACCCAAAAACGCGACTGATTCTAGCCAAAACTCACATTTCAAAAATTTAGCATACAGGTGGTGATGACGAAGAGTCTGTAGGACTTCTCTAAGGTGATTAGCATGATCTTCCCGACTCCACGAGTAGACAAGGATGTCATCAATAAAAACAATCACGAAGGAGTCTAGAAATGGCTTGTAAATCCGATTCATAAGATCCATAAAAGCTGCTGGAGCATTGGTCAGCCCAAAGGACATTACCAGAAATTCAAAATGACCATAACGAGTCCTGAAGGCGGTCTTAGGAATATCCTGCTCCCTGATCTTCAACTGATGATACTAATACTGTAAATCAATTTTGGAGAAGAACCTCGCACCTTGCAATTGATCAAACAAATCATCTATTCGAGGAAATGGATACTTGTTTTTATAGTGACTTTGTTGAGCTGCCGATAATCAATACACATCCAAAGTGACCCATCCTTCTTCTTGACAAAAAGAACCGGGGCACCCCACGGCGACACACTCAACCGAATGAATCCCTTATCTAATAGATCCTTCAACTGCTCCTTTAACTTCCTTAACTCTGCCCGCGCCATTCTGTATGGTGGAATAGATATTGGTTGTTCGAAAGATAAACTATCCGTCAATGACGTTGCCAAGGTAGATATTTTTCTTTGCCTTTCAAGATATTGCGTATAAAAAGAAAGATAGCCAGTCCTCTTGAGCGACCGAGAGTGTTATGTAAAAAGGACCAAGGAGGATCCTATCCTAAAGGAGAAGGAGGAGGAGTAGAAGCTATCTTTAGGGGCGAAATCGAAGTGAAGAAATTAGTTCATGCCACGACGATCTATATGGAAGGAAAGTTTTGTTGATGCATTCCTCTTGAGAATGAAGAAGAAGAGAGATCCTCTTTTTAACAGGAAAATTTGGTCACGTAGATCTTATATTTTGCCGAAATTCGTTTATTGCTCCGTACGAATTACAATGGAAAAACTATCTGCTCGTTGTAAGATTACGGAAGGAAAGGTTGGTCATAAATTTGGAGAGTTTTCTTCTACACGGAAACGAAGACCTTCGAGAACAAATATTGGACGGGAAGAAAAAAAGGGAAAAAGTAAAGTCTAAGCGCATATGTCACGAAAAGGAAATCCTATTTCGGTAAGACTTAATCTGACTCGTAGTTCAGATTCAAGTTTTCTTTATTGAGGCTTTTGTAGTGTGTCCTCTATACAATAAAGAAAGCCTTCTTACCCTATAAGGATAAACATAATGCTTTAACCTTCCCAACAGGTAAATTCGTAGGCGTCTATTTTAGCCAAGAATTTTTTTATGCCCGAAACTTGGATTATAGAATTTTCCTGCTAAGGGGCTACTTGTATGAGAAAAGGAAGAGTCGTTTCGAAGGCTTTGTATCAGACATCTTCGCTAGCGCATCCAGGGCCCCGGTGCCCAGCTCAATTGGAGAGGCCTAACCTGATCTGAGAAGTGCTAATTCAGTTCGGATAGACTTCATTCGAGAATGCCATCACCCCGGGAATCAATAAGAAAACAAGTGCTAAGTTTCAGATCAGTGAATAAACTGAAAGGAAAGAAGAGACCTTTCTCGCTCAGCGCCAAAAACGCACTATGCTCCTCTTCAACATATGAGAGTTTTCGATGGAACCCGTGAACCACGCGAGCTGGTTAGATGCGTGGAACAGAGGGCTCGTAGTACCTGCTAGAGCGGCTATGCAGTGGAAGGGAAGGAACCAAAATCGACCCCCTTCTTTTTTTCTTTGAAAAAAACAGTAAGGAGTAAGGAGATTAAACTCTCGGATGATACTAAGCAGCTACTGACCGTTCCGACGCGCCCTTGACCTATTTTGATTAAGACCAAAAACCTATCTCTAAAGTGGAGCCTAGTTTAAGTTGTCAAACAAGTGGTGAATGAATGAAAGAAAAACCACTAGTAGGGATATGAATGGAGTCTCGCTCAATAAAGAGAGTTGTAGGATTCGTAAAACAGGAGAAGATCCTTTACTTTCAAATGACAGCTGCTTCTTCCTGCTGCGAGGGCCTTGAAACCAAACCGCCCCCACCCGATCAAGTACTTGTTGCTTCGCTGGTAGGCCTACTTAGGTTAGGGTTCCTAACCTCAGTTCTTACCAATATCCGATGTGTAATCTAAATCTTTCTAGAGAGAACTCGGTCGAATAAGAATCATTGATTCCCTTTGTTGTCAATTTCTTATTCATTCATTGCGTTCGGTGGGTGCTCCTTTCTTATCTCAAACCATAACTACTCTGAACGTTAGGGAAAATAAGGGAAGACCGCCTGAGCAAAGCGACCGAAGGAACTTGACTTATCCAAACTGAACGATAGCGGCTTAAAGCGTTGCCTATCACGAGCAGCCTCGCTCTTTGATTGGAGGGGAGGATCATCTCAAAGTATGGGGCAAAGGATGTTGCGTTTTGACTTTATCTCCCGGGATCCACCACAGGTTGGGTTTGAGAGCCGTGTGATGGGAGACCATCCAGCACAGTTCGGAGAGCACTTTTAGTCTACGCTGGTGAATCGAAGACCCCCTTATCAAGCAAGAAGGAAGCGCCTCTTCCCACGGCGGAGTCCCGTTGACTCTATTTATTATTATGGTAAATCTATGTATCAAGATGTCAATATGAGATCTTATTTCGGTTCGATACGTACACCTACGAGACTCACCTTTGGCTTTCGTCTCGGTAGGTGTATTAGTATAAATTTTCCCAAAAGAACATTCATTTATTTCTTTCTTCCCCTTCGACCACGACGGCTGAAACGACGCAAAAAATCCAGACCTGTAAAGGAGAAGGGCCGGTGGAGGGCATTTGGGATAGTCGGGCCGATCGGGTGTCTTTATTCAAGAAATGGTACAAAAGAAGAACGAAACCAAGTGAGAGGCG